>PVJH01001175.1:0-228419 GCA_004026705.1 Nesogale talazaci | reverse complement strand
TTTTTAATATTCATAATAACATAAGACTACCATATATAGATAGTCTTAGGTGTCTTACAGAAGACTCCCTCTGTAGGTAGTTTTCTGTCACTTGTTTTTCTCACTCAATATTTTGTTAAAGATTCTTCCACATTGTGACATATAGCCACTGTTTAAAATACTTCACTGCTATATGGCCTTTCACTGGTATGAATATTCTGCAACTTCTTGTCCCTTCTGTTGTTATAGGTTCCTAACAAGCCTTTCTGCTTTCTCGTAACTAAATAAGATCAATGGTCAGAGTGCTAATTATATGAGGTTAATTATTCAAGCATGAGTATACCATCTTATACTTCTGCTTAAAATCCTTCAATAGCTTCTCATCTCAAGGCACATCTTTGTAATGGTCTTGAAAACTTTATACCACCAGTTCTTCTCACCTATGTCATTTTTGACCTACTTTGCTCACTTTCTCAGATCCAGACAAATTGGCTTCCTTGTCAGGCATTGTATGTGGAAGACATTCTCCTCTCTTGTTCTTTGCAAGTACTCTCACTCACCTCTGTAACCTTCTTGTCTCTAAGAGTCATATAGCTTATTTTCTTAACTACTTCAAATCTTTGCTTAAATATCACCTTCTCAGGGCAGTCATTCTTGACATCTACTTAAATTTGAAAATCCTTTGCCTTGAATATTCCTGATCCCTATCTATTAATTTTTCTTTTTAGTGGTTATCATCGATTGGAATGCTGTCTATTTTACTTACTTACTTTGTTGATGGTCTACCTTCCTTCCCTTAGCCCCCCGCATCATAAGTTCCATACGAACAGTGGTTTTTCCTCTGTCCTTTTAGTGTCTTGTTCTTAATAACCCATTGTCAGCAGTGATTTTCACTCATAGTGGTCCTACAGCACAGAATTGGACTGATCTATAAGGTCTTGGAAGCTGTGACTCTTTCTGCTCTAGAGTGGCTGTTGTGTTTGCACTACCAGCCTTGTGAATAGTAGTCCAACTTTTAACCCACTGAGCCATCATTGACTTAAAGCACAAGTATGTATAAATTCAATGCAAGAATACATAAATTGTTTTCAGAATTTTTCTATCATGAGCAATGTTGATATGAATGTTCTTGTACGTGTCCTAGGGCTCGCCTATGCAAAGATTTCTTGAAGGTAGACACTTAAGAATGAAATTTCTGGATCATATAGTGGAGAGTCTGAGATATTTGAAACATATTTCAAGGATGTTTTTCTAGTGCACTGACTCAAAAATATGTATAAGAATTCTTACAGATCTGCATTTTGTCGATGATTAGTATTAGCAAGATGTTATTGTTTGCCAGTATAAAGGAATCAAATGACCTTCCATTGTGGTTCTGGTTTTCATTTTTCAGCTGATGAGACTGAGCACCTTTTCCTGTGCATAGTTGCCATTTATATTGACAATAGAAGGGTGACTGAATCACAGACCCAGACTCTTCAATGGCAAAGAGCAAGACTTCGTATCAAAACAAGAACACCAAAGCAAGACTTGTAAACAGAAAGCTTTTTCAGGGGGTGTCTGATGAAAAGACTGCAGTGTTTGTGTTTCACCATTAGACTGACCCATATCTGATCTGTTCCCTGGCTGTACTCCAGGGAGAAGCCCGAGTAAGATTAGGAGGAAACTGAAGAACAGATACGGAGTGTCTAAGGAGACCTGAATTATTAGTTAGAAACTCATTAAGGATGAATATGAGGACCAACATAATAGCCCAGTACAAATGAATTGAATACTTCCTGAGTTACAAACTCTGAGTAAGAGGTTTACATATACATCTCCCACTTGACTGATCTCACTACTTTCTGATATGAGATACCATTAGTGAGCTGATGTAGCAGAGGAGGAAACAGGGTTTTACAATCAATAAGGAACTTTCCCCAAGTAACCTGCTTTAAGTTATGCGACTGGGATTAGAACCCAGGGTAAACCACAAAAGCACATTATCATAAGTGCTTTGTTTACAGTTCCATAGGACGAAGTCCCTACTTGGTGCAAATGGCTAACATACTTGGTTGCTAATCCAGAAGCTGATGGGTTAAGTCCACTCAGTGGTGCCTTGGAAGAAGGGTGGATAAGCGACTTCCTGAAGAATTAGCTATGGAAAGCACTATCAAGCACAGTTCTGCTGGGATCTACACAGAGTGGTCAGGAGTCAGTCATCACCACGACAACTGACTTCGGGGAAAACACTTTAATTCCTTCATTTAGTGCTTACAAATATTGCTTTTGGGGGAATAGTTCATGGTTAAATTTCTATATGGAAATGAAGTAGCTCTCCATCTAATAATTATCATTCAGAAAACTGGCCCCTAGAGGGCAGTGCCTCCTTGTGAAGTACTGACCAATTATGAAAAGCTCCAGCAGTGCCTAAAAAGCACAATCTGGATTGAACATGAAAAGTATTTCACGTTTCCGTAACTATGCAGCTGTTGCCTTGCTTATATAGAAACATTAAGGGAAATTAAAATGAGAAAAAAAGATTCCTGGAATATTTTTCATTAATTTAAAAGTTTCTTTTCCCCTTCTGAATACCCATGAGCCATAAGATGGAACCAATTTAATGTCATCTAACAATGAAACCAAAGACTTATGGGAGAAAGAGTGGAACACTCTTACAGTACTTTTTTTCAAAAATAGTAGTGACTAATATGGAGACACTATACAAAAAGTTAAATGATCTCAAGCTATTTTTTTTGTAAAGAATAATTAAATGAGTCATAAGCAAATGCTTTGAGATACCTGTTAATGGCAACAGAAAGTAAAAAGGACTTGGACAATTAAAGTATTAGACAATTTTAAGAGAGTTAATACCTACCGTATCCTACAATTGCAAGCACACCAAAAATGGAGATCCAGAAGAGGAGTCCAGCTGTGTACCTCAGAAGGATTAAAAACATCCAACTCAGGAGCATGGCAAGAAGCAGGCCCCTGGAGGGAAAAGTCCACCAGAAAGACAAGTCAAGCGTGCTGAATATAACATCACAAAGACATCAAGATGCCATTTTGTTCTATGCACAATGATTCTCAAATTATTTTAACTTGACTACAGAAATATTTCTAAGATTAAAAAGTATCAGAACTGTGGTTTCTAATACAATTTGTATGTTAAAAAATAAGACCCAGAGACTTTATCACCCAGAACACATTGCCACGGAATCAACTCTGACTGGTAACCACCTGGAGAACAGAGAGTCGCTGTCCCTGTGCCTTTCGAGACCATCTGTCTCAAGAGGACAGAGCCCCATCTTCCTCCTGAGGAGGAGGTGGTGAGTTTGAATGACTGACCTGGCAGTCAGCAGCCTCACTCGTGAGACACCACGTTACTGGGTGCCTCAAGGGAAAGCTATATCTAGTATCAGTTCTTGTTCAAGGAAAAACACAGGAGGAAAATGAGGCTGTGGGATTTCATTACAGTACACAGGCCTTTTTAGATCACTTATGGAGAGGAGGGTATAGGAGACCTGGTAGGAGTGTGGAGTGGAGACACAAAGTCCATCTGTAGGCAACTAGACATCCCCTCACAGAAGGGTCGCAGGGAGGAGATGAGTCAGTCCGGGCACAGTATAGCAACGATGAAACATACAGCTTTCCTCTAGCTCTTAAATGCTTCCTGCCCACCCTTATCATGATCCCAATTCTACCTTACAAATCTGGCTAGACCAGAGGATGCTCACTGGCACAGACAGGAACTGGAAACACAGGGAATCAGGACAGATAAACTCCTCAGGACCAATATTGAGAGCAACAATAGCAGGAGGGCAAGGTGGGGGGTGGGGTGGGGAAAAAGGGAGAACCAATAACAGTGACCTACCTATTACCTCTCCCCTGGGGGACGAACAAAGGAAAAGTGGGTGAAGGGAGACATTGGTCAGTGTAAGACGTGAAAAAATGAGAATAACTCATAAATTATTAAGGGTTTGTGAGGGAGAGTTGGGGGAGGGAGGGAAAAATGAGGAGGTGACATCAAACGCTCAAGTTGAAAAAAAATTGAAAACGATAATGGCAAACAAACATACAAATGTGCTTGACACAATGGATGAATAGATGGATTGTGGTAAGAATTGTACTAGCCCCCAATAAAATGACTTTTAAAAAATCATTAAAAAATTAATGAGCAGCTGAGCCCCGGTGGCATCGTGGTTGTGCGCAGGATTGCAGCCCACTGGGTTGGAGGTTCAAATCCAGCAGCAAGGCTGGGCCTCCTACTCCCAACACCACAGGGCAGTGATGCCCCCAAAACAAAACAAAAAATTAGAAAGAAAAGAAATATATATACAGCCTTTGAAATCCTAAGACTCCCTTCTACTCTGTTTTGTATAAGCCTGGATTGGGTCCATAATAATGGGGTTGACTTTAGCTTTATTTCGCCTAAAGTTTTGGACACTGTGTCACGGTTTCCATTTTCTTTCTTTTCGATGTTCCACACCTCCCTACCCCAAAGCAAGCCCAGACAACCTAACCTACTGACATCAACTCAATTCTGACGCTCAGAGATACCAAAGGACAGAACAGCACTACCATCCAGGGTTGCCAATGCTCTCTTCGTGGAAGCAGCTGCCACATCTTCCGTCTACTCTGACCAGCGGCTTCAAAGCACTGACTTCTTGTTTAGCAAACAAATGCTTTAACCACAGTGCCATGGGACCTTCCCTTCTATCTACTAGGGTGGTAACGTGTAAAATATACTCATGATGGATTTGCACTGATCCACCTACCTGGTTACTAATGGAAATATTCTGCAAGGTAACTGTCTAGAAGTAAGAGACTCGGGGCCAGGAAGACAACGCCTTCTACCACCCCCCCCCCCCGACAGTTCCCAAACCCATGATTTCATGTCCATTATCATCAAGCCCTAATTACCAGTTATAGTTTGGAATGCCTGACTTCTGCAGACTGCTATTTCAGATCCTCAGGGCTATTCTTTGGAAACATGGCAAAGGCTCCAAGTCTCTAGGCCAAGTTGCTTTTTCATCCAATCAACAGCATGACTATTTGACTTTAGTTTTCATTTCATCCTGGGTATAACTGGGCTATTAGAGATGCTTACCCCCCATCCCCAGATATTTATGTTGAGGGCATATTGGATTATTCAGATGCAATTTCCCTAAGAAGACTCCTTGAGATGGGAAACTCGACTGACTCTTCTAAAAGAACTAACATTTCTCACACTATTTGCAAGTTGCCAAACATAGCAACAGAAACTGGTACATTTATTTAGTTTATTTCCTTAATGATGGGTTTTTTTAAAATACCTTAATTCCTATCACTAAATAGATGACAAGCTGTATTAAAGAATTTCCTTAGATAGTTTTGCAGACCCTTCATTTATAATTTCAAAGCCACTGTCTCTTAAAATCACAAATACTTTGATGCATACATATTCAGTGCAGTTGAAGGATTGTTTTATGACACAGTCCAAAGGGAAATATGCAAAAAAGATCAGAGGTGGCAAAAAGTCCGTTTCAAATTCTTTTGTAAAAGTTCTAGTCAACCCCCCTCCCCATACAGTCCTGATATCACCTTTAAAGGCATCCTGGTGGCATAGCAGGTTACCTGTTGACTTTCTAGCCATAAGATCAATAGTTTGAAACCATCAGCCACAACTTTCAAGAAAGATGAGGTTTGCTACTCCCATAAAGAGTTACAGTCTAGGACAGGGTTCCACCCTGTCTGACAGGATCTCTAAGAGTCGGTGTTAACTCGATGGCAGTAAATAAGTGACAATATTTAAACCTTAAACCAAATATACATCCTGAGGCTTTCTTGAAATAAACAAATAGTTTTAAGTGAACTAGTAAAGGATGTCTGCCTTGAGCTCTATGCTCTATTAAGCTCTATCTAGGTGGGATTAAATTGACAGCAAGAACTCTGCAGATTAGACAGGAGTGAAATTGGTACCATTAAAAAATGTCATCAATATAGTTGAGCTGTATTAGCAGAATACACTATGTATATTCTAAACAAGAAAAATAAATAATAAAGCAATAGTTCTTGTTGAATAAATGAATACCTAATAGAGTGATTGCATAAGCTAAATATAAGCAGATACCAGTAAAAGAGTTTAAAATAAAAGGTTCTAGTCATATGAATACTGTCTAGGTGGATGGTATTTCAGAAGGAGGGGCAAAGAGTCTATCATAATTTCAAAGTGAACAAGCCAATCTGAAGAGAAGACAAGGAAATTATTCAATGACATTTAGGCCTGAAAATAGTGGATCAGGTTTAACTATAGTTAAATATAGAATACAACTTCCTCTATGGAATTATGTCTCAACTTTTAAAGGTAATTTCCATCATTGTTTAAGAAAAAGCATCAAAAAGAGAAAAATCTTATAAAATTATTGAAGACCCTTATAAGGACTACTCCCTAGCATTTCACATACAATATCATGTAATTTTAATCGACCCTATAAATAAACAAAGAGACCCTATAATTAATATAAATCCAATTTGTTTTTCTAGTGTTTTTAATAACTCTTCTTTGAAGTCACATTTTCTAAACAGTTTCTGTCTTGTAGATATCATATCAGGTATCAAGAATATTAAGATGAATTATACATAGTTATCATTTAAAGAGTTTATTGTTCATCAGGAGAAAAGTCAAGTTATTATAAAGAAGATAAGAGTGTATGTATGATGGATACAAGAAACACAATGAAGAAGAAAAATAGTGGGGGAAACAATTATCTGTAACTGAAGATATTAGGGAAAGTCTTCATAAATGACACAAAAATATATTTTAAAGGATGAGTTATAACTGTCCAGAAGGACAAATACAGTTACACAGTTGTGAGTGACACAGTGTAGGGATGGGTATGTTGTCTGTTATGCAAAGTAAGAATATTGACAGAATTGCAGAACAAAGGTAGAGATGAATCTGGGACACTAAGATAGAACAGGTTGCAAAGGGCCTTATTAAGATTTGAAGAAGCTTCAACTTATATTTTGATCTGTAGAAAATAAAATATGCCTCTATGCACCAGAAGAACATATAAGATTCAGATAGTAAAGACAGCCTGAGGTATGTTTGACATAGCAAAGTGACTGAATTTTCCTTCAGCTTTTCAAGAATGAAGATTTTTCAACTGTAAAAGTTCAGTCTCCTCCTCTCGTGGCTTTTTTATAGCTCCACACCATGATGACCTTTGCAGATGCTCCTAATAACCATCCTGTGGAAGATACGGGGTGAAAAAGAATCCATTGGAAGTTAAAATTTAAAAAACACAACAAAACAAAAACAAACTCCCTGCAATCAAGTTGATTGTCAGTCGGGGCCCAGCTTGATGATCTCATTTGGAGGTGCTAAGGAGATAAATAGCTCACTGGAGGCAAGACACATCCTCCCTCCCTGTGGGACATGCTTGCCCACAAGATACATGGAGCTATGCTCGGGCCCTGAAGCTGAAGGAGCCACTTGGAGATCCCTGCCAGTGCAGAGATGCCTTTATTGTCATTGAATCCACGAGACTTTCCACTCAATGGTCTACGATCATCCTGCATGCAGTGTCATTACAGGCATTGTGTGAGTCTGAAGGGGAATTTATAGATTGATATTGGACATATGGGCTAACGTCGTTATTATGGACTTGATCTGGACTGGGCTGGGATGTTTTCTCAATATCCAATTGCTCTTATATATAAAGTTCTTTCTTATATGCCTTTGGATGTCTATGAATTTGTTTCTCTAGTCAACTCGGACTAACACAAACTGTATAACACATGTATTATGAGCTAATTAAACTGTGTAAAAAGAAAAATAATGCACACATGTAATTGAATGAGTTGTAGAGACATTTTTAAAGGAAAACTGTCATGAAGCATATTAAATTCTCATTTTTTTTAAAAAAAACAACAACAACCAAAAAACAGGGCAGCACTGCCACTGTGATTTTCCTAGACTGTAGACTCTTACAGGAGTGTAAGACTCATCTTCATCCCACAAACAAGGGGCACAGTCACAGGTGCTTAACTCACTCAGCGACATCTTGCTGATCCTGCCTCATAGCCCCCCTATCAGACGCGCTGGTACCGCCCCTGTGGGTTTCCCAGACTGTCACTGCTTATGGGAATAGAAAGCCTTGTTATTCTTCCTGGAAGAAACTGGTGGTTCTAAACTGATGACCTTGCAACTAGAAGCCAAATGCAGGGAAGGGAAAATGAATAGAAACAGTATCAGAAATAAGACCGTGCCCATCACACCTATCTGTGACAAGAAGCACATGAACCCTAGAGATGCCCGCCCCACGTGACTTGGATTATATAATAATATTCCTTAGCAATCTTGTGAATAAAATTTTTAAAAATCACATTATAATGACTTCCTGCTTAAAATGGACATATGTACAAATACCTTTGCACCCTTCCATAGCCTATTTGAAAAGAAAAAGCAGGAACTAAATTCTAAGTCAATCCTTTCTATTCACAAATATGAAGAGAGAAGTTTTTTCAAACCATTTTAGTAGAACATAATTCAGACATCATGCCAGTCATAGTCATCATGTCAATAATGTTATACAATTTCTACTACTATCAGTTTCAAAATATTTTCTGCCTTTTTGTACTCCTTAATACTAGCTATCCATTGCCCACCCTCAATCTCCTCTGCCATCTCTCCCCACCCACCCATCAGAATTCTTAATCTAGTTATTGTGTCTGTGAATTCACCCAACCTTGGTTTCATGTACCAAAACACACAGAAAATACATACCAGAGAGTCAAGAAGGCTACCAACAATAACAAAATGCAACAGAGATAATAAATCCTAGTTTTCAGAGCAAACAAAATATTTGTGATAGTTAGGTTTTCTTTTGTATGGCACCCATAAGAAGATATGGGTGTAGTGGAGCCTCTCAATCATGTTACAGCCAGATGGCACTTCTTTGTGGGCAAGGTCTGCTCATAAATAGGACCCCCCCCCCCCAGAAATTCTCTTCTTTCTGCCTTCACCTTCCTGTTGACACCACATGGAGACTGGCATATGCCCTGGGAATGTGTCCACCGCCATTGGATCTACAAGACTTTGCACCCACATGGCAGCGATGTTCCTGCATTCTGCATCATTGAATGTGACTTTGTGAGTCAAAAGGGGTCATAGGGACAAGTATTGCACTTATGAACTAGAATTGGCCTTGGCTGGGGTGAAAGTTTACCTGAACTAATATTGAAAATCACCTCAAGTTCAAAGTGTAAGAGCAGATCATTTTAAGAAAGACTTCTGCAGAGCGAAAACCAGAAAGTTACTGGCAAGAAGCGTATATCTCACTTACATGAGAATCCAAAACCAACACGTTGAATAGTCTTCAAACACTTTTACTCCAATTGATTTTATTTGAAGGAGTCTATTGATGCCACTATATTAAAATAAGAAGAAAAATCAATTATTTTAATAATACTTTGCAGAAAGATTTTTAGTAAGTTAAAAGGAATTCTTCTAGCTGCTTTTCTAAAAATGTCTTTAGAAACCACCTATCAGAACTCAATTCTTTCCCAGGCACAATGATACATAGGATGCCACTTTGATAATCTCCTATAGGTGTTATACACAGAAGTCAGAGCTCAAAAGTGGTGAACAGAGTTTTCTGTAGTGTTCACTGCATGGTCTCAATCTTGGGAAAATTTCACTGCAGTGAAAAAAATTCAATGACCAGCTTTCAACTGAGAGCCTCAAAAATGAACATCATTCTAATTTTCTCCAATGTAGCACTTTAATACAGAAAAGAAAAGGCCTTCCCTAGTTCCCTGACAGCTCTGTAGCAGGAAGGGCTGATGGAGAAGATAAAGGAGGGTCCACAGATGATGAGCGTTCGGTTTGAATTACACCCTGACCAGTGTTTTTACAACTTTCAGACTTGTCAAGAAATACAACATTGCGCTCTCCTTTCTCCAGTGTCTCCACTGCACTGCCCTTCCCTAGTATCCTAACATTGGTGGCAATCTTCTAGTCTTCCTCTTAGTTTAATGACTTACATATTAATAACTAGTAAGTTGCTTTATCTCTGTTTGATTTTGAATCATAAAATGGAGTCAGATTTGCATTTTGGGTTCTTCCTGTTTTACATTTGGGAAACTCACTCATGTTGCAGATATATTTTAAATAGGAAAGAGCTACACTATTTTACCGTATTACTAAAGTTTTTGAACAGAAAGAGGTGCATCAAAATATCTTCAATTTTTAACTTTTTAACTCAACAACTAAGTTATGCAACGGACTCTGTTTACTGGGGAAAAAGACTTCCTACTAACTTCCTACTAACCCTGGCATGTACGGCCATGAGAAATAAAGTGTCTGCACTGCAGTCGGTACTCAGAAATCGGACATAATATTGACAAAGTATTGCCTTGGCTCCAGCTCTATTCAAAACCAACTCCCACTTTCAAAGCACCTGGCAGGTTCATTATTTCAGTCATTTTAAAACCATAAGGTTTTTAAAAAATGGATATTTTACTCTGTTCATTCACAAAGTCCATTTTATAAAGATCTTTCAATGCTTTTCCTTATGTTGCATTTCTATACTTGTTGATAACAAAAACATCAAACTAGTTTCAAGGTAAAAAGGCAAACTGAGTGTTATGCATTTTTCTTTCCAGTTTACTTTGGTTTCTCATAATTGATATGCTTTTATTAATACACATATACTATATTTAAGACATACATATTATATTCCACAGTAACATATGAGGGGGTAAACAAAAAATAATGGAATTATTTTTTTCAAAGCTCTGTATTTAAATTTTTTTTTATATAAAACAACCTTATCACCTTCAAAGTATTCTCCATTACACTTAACACATTTGTCAAATCTGCGATTCCATTCTTGGAAACATTTTTCAAACTCATCTGTTTAGAGGATTGACAGAACCTCCCTGTTTTTTTTTCTCTTCACCTCCTCTGCATAGTCAAACCGCTGTCCTTGTCTGCCCTTCTTCATTCATGGAAACAAAAAGAAGTCTGAGCGAGGTCAGGTGACTAAGGTGCATGTGGCAAGAAAGGCATGCTGGGTTTTGCCCCAAACTGGTGCACTGAGATGACTGCATGAACAGGAGCATTGTCATGGTGGCAAAACCTGTTCCCGATCTGCCACCAATTAGGTCTTTATTATCGCACACTGTTACCCACTCTTTTCAGAATATCTAACTAGAAAGCTTGATTAACAATCTGGCTTGATGGAACAAACTCCAAATTTACTGTTTCTCTCCAAGCAAAAAAACCCAAATGAGCATCATCTTGATCTTTGATTTCACTTGACCAGATTATTTTGGGCAAGGTGACCATGGAGCTGTTCATTGGCTTGATTGATATTTGCTTTGGGGATCATGGTAATACCCACAAAATGACCTTGTAATGATGAATAATGACCTTGGGAAAATGGTCACTTTGAAGCCGTTTTTCAAAGCAAGGCATATTTCTGCTCAAAGCTCCTTTTCTTGGTCAGTCAGAACCTGAGGCACATATTTCACTTTGGTTTTCATTTTCAAAGCGTCTGTTAAAATTCAATGAACCAAGTTCTAAGATAATTCAGAGAACTTCTCCTCACCATCTCTTCAGCGGTCTGTCATAGGTCTCCAATCACAGGTGCACGAATTTTGTCGATATTTTCATCTGTTTGGGAAGTTCACAGATGCCCAAAACAAGGTTTGTGTTCAATCAACATTTCAACTTTATTGAAATGGGAAAACCACTCGTACACTTGGGTTTTCCCCATAGCCCTGTCCTTGTCAGCTATGTTCAACAGCACAACAGTTTCTGTGGCATTTTTCCTGAGCAGGAAATGAAATTTCACATCAGCACCATGTTCTCTTAAATTGGCCATCAGAAAACAAACAAAAAACCCGAAACTGCTTTCACGACAAAATTGCCCATTATTTAGTGATCTGAAAATTCACTGTGACCAGAGAAAACCTTCCAAGGTCCCGCTAATCGGTTCCCTAACTGCAGGAGCTGCTCAACTCTAGCCGAGTGGGAGAAATGAGCACTGTGAAAGCTCCACCCAGCGGAGCTTTTATCCCATTTTTTGTGAACTGCCTCTCATTGATCTTTCATAATAACATCTCACTTTCTTTTTTTTTTTTTTGTTCATCTCACTTTCTTTCTATCACTCTTGTTTGACGGGAACTTTAGGGAACTTTAGTCTTGATACGATAAAGGGTCGTATCCAAATAGCATGGGAGTGTAAACAGACATACTTTGCAGCTGCCCTGAGTTCCATCACATTCCTTGTCTTCCCACTTCCATCTTCGAAGGTTGTCTTATTGCCTACGGTCAACGTGCCATTGCTGGTAGAGAAGTCAGGGAAACATCTCTGAAGAACTAGGAAAACAATGAAAAGGATGGTCATCACTTTTTAAGGAAGTTGTCCCTCGTGGTATCTTTTCTATTCTTAGACTTCTGTACTAATAATCAATCTCTTGCTACCCAGTGTGTAAACTGTACAGTATAGGTAGCTAATTGCCCATTATTTCATGATCTGCTTATTTTCTGGGAACTCTAAGACCATAGTAGAGAAGAAGTATGATCATGGTCTGAAGTCACAGTCTACATCTGCTGATCTTATGAGATCTATATAAAGCAATCATAGATAAAATGCACAACCAAATTGTGCATACAAAACAATGGTCCCTTTATTCTGTTCATTCACAAAATACATTATATAAAAAATCAATACATTTTTAGATGCTTCATTTTTTTACTTGTTGATGACAGAAAAACTTAACCCCTTTGGAGGGAAAGAAAGCAAACAGGATGGTAGACATTCCTAATTCATTTTGGTTTTCTTACCTGATGTGCTTTTCTTTTTAATGTATACTATATTTTTCAATCTACAGAAACATGTACCTTCCATAATAATATCTAACTCTTCTCCTATAGCTTATATATTTTACTTAATTCTCTGGTCAAATCTGATCTGATCTTCATATCCTTAAGTAAGTTTATATGTTTAATACAAAGTATACAGTTGATTGAATGCCTGGATGAATTCAAGTGATATATGAATATACAATATAGAGATTGAGAAAAATCTTAAAAACTAGAGAGCTCAGTAAATATTTTGGGGGGAAATATGATTCAACACAAAATGTATGCTACAGAGACAATTGCATTGTTGGTTGTAAAGTCTTTGTCTCTTTTGCATCTTTTTAATTTTCACAATTTTTAGATTAGTCTAAATGGAAATTCTAGAGTTACCAGAAAAGGCTTACAATTTTTAGACTAACATTTCTGAGAATGAATCATGCACAATCTTCTGTATACATATTTTAATTAGATATAATCTTTTCTTTACTGAAGTACCAAAATATTTTCAAACTAATGAAAACCATTTAGAAGGATCATTTTCATATATATTTTCCTATAGGAAGCATCACAGATTTGGTGAATATGGAGTTTAAATCTAAATGTATTAACATGTTTGATAGAGAAGAAGAAGGTGGTCTTTATAAGGTTTTTTTCTGTCTATTTGGTTTTAAAATAAAACAGATTCAGCTATCTGTTCAGTTCACCTCAGCTACTATTATACTTACAAATGTTTAATCCTTTTCATCTTTTCATTTTCTATATCTTTCACTTTTCTGGTTAATTCTTGGCATAGTAGCTTCTACCAGCTGCCTCTCTTATCTCTCATTCCAGTCAGTTTCTGCTTCCATTATGCCATTAGCAACTGTCATCCGATTTATCCCAATAATCTCTGAATAACAAAATCCTTTCAGTCTTCTTTTTTCCCTCAAATCTATCACTCAGAAGGATGTTCATACCACAATAGAACTCAGATTATTTGTTGTTGAATGGAATAACTTTTCTAAACTTTTGACAGAGTCAAAATTCCTTGTCTTTGGAAATGTCTCTATTGGTCTGTGTGCCCAGATCCTCTCCTGCCTTCCTCCTGTCTTTGTTTACACCCATCTTGTTCCGCATATGATTCCTGGGCAAACTTATCAAATCTGTATGCTTCAATGATTAAGTCTACTCACAACACATTGAAAAATAGATGAACTATGAACAAAAATACAAAATTATTCATAATCCTTTCATCACAGTGAACTGTATTAACATTTTGATGAATTTCCTTCATCTTCTTTAAGACATTCAAAATCATTTTTTCATATTGTACAGTATGTGAAATGATTCCTCTTTTCTTAATATTCCTTTCTAAAGTACTTCCTTTCATAATTTTTTGACTGGATTTCATCCATTACCTGCAAAATATTCCTTTTATTTTTAAATATTCTTTGACTTTTCCCTCAAATACCACACTTTTCTTCATCCATCTGCTGTGTGGACGCAAGTTAAATGCAATGTTTGGCTTGATCTCTCCCTCAGTAGACCATAAGAGAACATGTTTCATTACTTTTTAACAGCTTTATTGATATATAATACATGTACCATATAATTCAATCTTTAAATGTATTAAAGAGTTGTGCAATTTTCACCACAATCAATTTTAGAACATTTTCTTCTTTCTGGAACTCATTTTTATTTTCCCATTTCCCCTCAACCTCCTTTGTCGTAATCCTAAGAAACTATTAATCTAGTTACTGTCCCTATAGATTTGCCTACCCTAGACTTCATGTAAAGAAAATCATGCATGAACCCCCAACAAAATAAAATTCAGAAAAGCTACAATCAAAAAAAAACAGAAAAATAATAAATAAAGCAAATTAAAAATGGATTAAAAAGGAAAACAAATGATGTTAAGGTCTAACCTAACTATATCTGCCTTAATTCACTTTCAGATAACCTATCTGTGGGCAAGCTGTATTCAATCCTGGTCAATAGTCTTAGTGAATTCAGTGTGGTCTGATTCTTGGTGGTTGGGGGCCTTCACTGTCTCCTACAACCTTCTGTAAATCGCTGCTTATTTAAGCTCTAACATGTTTCCCTTCTCTGATCTTAGACTTGGTTACTTAAAAACACAGGCTGATGTGCTCTCTGTCTCGTTCACTTTTGATTCCCAATGCATGTTTTTATCTTGTGTGATTTAACCAAACTTTATGCATCAGGCTTGAGGCTATGCTTACACGTATTATATATTATGTGATTAATTGGCTTACTTTTTTATCTTTAATAAAGATGTATGACATGTTCTTCACTAGAGACAGTTGTCACCCAGGACTTCCTGGGGAAGTCCTGTTGTTTGTGGACATAAGTCTTTGCTTCAGCATGCTTCATGATCCAGAAAAGAACCATGGGTGCTGCTAAGATAGATGATGGGTGTAGCTGCTTTAGGTACCTGCACCTGACTTTTTCATACAACTGATGGTTTTGGCTTTTCTTCCATTTAAAAAGAAATATGTATTTAATAGGGAAAAAATGGAAAAACAGAACATTTTTTAAATACCCCAAACATTTTTACATTCTGCAAACATGGTTTTGAAATATTTTTCAATCTTTTCCTTTGAATAGCTTTTCTGGTTGTCAGTTTTAATTTTTTTTTTTTTTTTTAGGCATCACTGCCCTGGTGGTGGGAGTAGGAGGCCCAGCCTTTGCTCCTGTGAGCGGGAATTGAAACTCCATCCCAGTGGGCCGCAGTCCCCCGCACAACCACTACGCCACCGGGGCTCAGCCCCGTCAGTTTTAATTTTATACACACTTCTGATTATAACATTGATAGCATTTTAAATTTTATTTAAATGTATATGATATTATAAGACAATATAATATTTAATGATACTGATATATTTGTTTTGTATATATCATAATATATATACATTTTATGTTTGTTTTTGGACACTTAATATGTTTTTTTTGGCAGGGGAGAAGAAATAATATACTAATAAAATATTTATGAAAATTTTTCTCTGGCTGAGCACTGGTGGCGTAGTGATTGTGCACGGGACTGCGGCCCACTGGGACAGAGGTTCAATTCCAGCAATGGGGCTGGGCCTCCTACTCCCACCACCGGAGAGCAGTGATGCCCCCCAAAAAACACAAAAAACAAAAAAAAAGAAAATTTTTCTCTATAGTTAGAATTATATCCGTAGGCAAGAAAAACAAGTGATTGTTTCATTTTATTATACAGTGTATGTTTTTGTTTTTGTTTGTTTGTTTGTTTTTGTATTTTGGGGGGGCATCACTGCACTCTGGTGGTGGGAGTAGGAGGCTCAGCCTTTACTCCTGTGGAGCCACTACTGGAATTGAACATCCATTCCAGTGGGCCGCAGTCCTGCGCACAACCACTACACCACTGGGGCTCAGCCCCACAGTGTGTGATTAATAAAGATTGTGATTTTTTTTTGTGGGCATCACTGCCTCTGGTGGTCATGGGAGCTACCCAGCCACCGCTGGATTTGAACTGCCAAGCCCTCGGGCTGCAGTTCCGCACTCAACCACCTACGCCACCAGGGCTCAGCCAAAGTTTGTGATTTAAAAAAAACAAAATAATGCTTCCTTTAGGAAATAAGGAGCTTAAATTTCAAATTTATAAAGACAACTATATCTCCTTTCCTTTCCCACCTCAGACCATTTCTGAACAAGCAGTTGAATTAGCTATGTGCATGCTTTATGTGTGTGTTCATTTGGACTGGAAATCAATCTGATTAGAATTTAAAAATCAGTTTATAGCCTTTTCCCGTTTAGGCTATGCAAACCTACAGTCCTGCTCCCCCATGAACTAGCCCTGGCTGGAGGAAGGAGGATGGGGTGGAGCATCATTGTGCCTTCTCTCTCAATTTGGAACTTTTCAGCCAACCACAGACACTTCCTTGTTCTTCATCACCTCAGACATGAAACAAGGATTCAGAATCCAATAATTTCATGGCATGTCCTATTTTTTTAGGTTAATTAGCAGCTACTTACAAGGTTTGCTTGGAAAAATTGCTGTTGGACAATCTTCTTCCAATAAAATTTCTGTGAGAGACTAGAAAGGAAGAAAAAGTATGATAGCATTTCAGTCTCTTAGATGGATACTTTTACGTTTATTATGAAAAGACTGTTGTTTAAAAAATTAACCCTATAATGATCCTACTTTTCTAAATTACTTTTTCTATTAACAATTCAGGTTATCACACACATACATATAATAAGTGTTTATAAATGTCATAGCCACCATCCAATGGAATTAGCAATATTAAGAACAAATATACCTTTGAAAGTGTGTTATCTTTGTGATCGCTAGATGCTATGTCCATTTTATACATGCTATTACCCCGTTTTGCTGGAAAACAACCTCTCATTTTGAAGACATTAGTATTATTACACATATTGAACTTTCTAACCCCGCCCCCCTGCCCCAAACCTCAAACCTGCAAAAATGTTTGAGATTTCTTAAATGACTGGCTATAAAACTGGTTTGGGGACTAAGATTCTGCTTGTTACTAAGCAGTCATAGGTTTTCATTACCGGTGAAATGGTGACAGCAAAACATCCATGCAAGTTGTCATGCAAGAGAATCACCAAAATGGATTTACCAGATACTCCAATGCTACAAAATAATAGGTCATATATGCATTTGTGAGTGTGTGTTAGTGTGTATGTTTTAACTGAGTGTGACCTTTAGCAAACCCTAGAAGATATGGGAGCAAGGCCAGTTAAAAACACGTAAATTATTCCAAACACATAAATTATTCCAAAAATTATTCCACATGTCAAAATTTAATCATAAATTCAAGCACACAAACCTTCTTAGGTCTAACAAAACTGGATTTGCAGAACTGCTTGTAGTATGACCAGTGAGTTTGGTTGCTTTTGGTTCTGATTTGCATTTCCACATAGGTGACAAATCTCTCTGGGCACTGGGAGACACAGATCTGACAGGGAAAGGAACACAGTGATAGGAACGAAATTGGTTGAATAAACTAGGGAGAGTCTTATATTGTTATATTTCCAAATTATCCATTACAATTAGGAGCAACACATTACTTACCCTCCAAGAATGTTAAACCTACTTACTAATCTTATCATAAAAGATGAAAAGAAGTTCTCTGTACCTTGTAACCAATTTCTAACCTATGAATTTTGATGTAGTGTTCAAGCTGTAAAATAATTGAATTGCTTAAAATTTTAATTTTCAAGTACACATAGATCACTTACAACTGCACAAAATAGAAGAGGTATCTCAAATATCCTTCATAGTTTTCCCTAATAGGAAAAGCTTGTGTAAAGATAGTATAATATCAAAACCAAGAAATTGGCATGGATACAATTCACTGGATTTTTTAATTCCATCAGCTTTCTTATGCACTCATTTGTGTATGTGTGTGTATTTTGTTCCTGGCAATTTTTATTACCTGTATAGATGCATGTGACCATCCACAGGACAGTGTTGGACTTTTAGTAATTTCCCTGTAATGTTCTGATTTAAAAGTTAAGCGTATAAATTAAGGTTAATTTTGCTGGCATATTTTATTCATGGTCAGACATAGACTCTAGCTTTCCATTGCATGTATACATAAAACTGATTAACTCTGAGTATGCTCTAAATATTGATTCTTCACATCATTAATACTTACCCCTGCTGGAGAATTCTCAATGAAAATTCACAAAACATAATTGGGGATATATAGCCATAAGAAACTAACAAAATTAGAAGTTTTGTCACAATCAATTTTAATCTTTTTTCACCTCCAGTCTGATATGGGCAAAGAAGTCACCAATGCAATTATTTTACATTAATGAATTTTAGGGACTTATTAGTGCCAAACCACATCACCATGCTAGTTACAGAGTCATCCCCGAGTGACAGAAATCTAATTGATAACTTACAGAGAGGAAGCAGAATTAGAGGATAGCTCTATTAGGTTTGCTGTTGTATACAATTGAAAAAACAAAACGGAGCAAGCACATATTAAGCTGCAAAGGTCAGTCAATCATTGTGTGTTCTACCCTCAGCTTTCAGTTCTTCCATGGAAAATCCTCCGTAATCCCTGTTCCCTCTTCTCCCTTGAGTCTTTTGGTAATTATTCCCCTGGTGTGTATCAAGAAGTTCTGCTTGCAGCGACATAAACCAAAGCTGCTGAGATGACTCTTTTTTTCTATTTTGGGGTCATGGACCTTCTGTGTCAACTCTGCATCTAAGTTAGCAGGGGGATAATCAGATAGATGCCTCACATTTCAGTTAAAACAGTAGCAGTATGCCAAATTGATTCTAGATGCTTTGACAAGAAAAACATTCACATCTACATGTCTGTTTTTTTCAGAGCCTTTCATGGACACATGTACTTGTACATATGCAATACTTAATCACCTCTACCCATAGTAGCAATCTGTCAGGATTCTCACTGGTACGTTTCAGAAAGTTTGAACAGTTGGTGGAGCCATTCACACAGTCCAGCATGCCTATACTGTTTAGAAGAAGGGTGAGGTCATTATCAATAAAAACAAAAGTTCACTTTAATTGGAGGTAAACTGAATAACCAAGTAACAAATTGAGAGATACCTTATAGATATTAGACTTTGACAATGTAATTAGATGACTATAGAAGGCACCTGAGCTAGCTCTCTTACTGTATATATTTCAATAGATTTATTTAAATGATCACTGAAGACAATAATCATTAATATTTTCAAATTAAATTATAGTAAAAGTAAGATAGGGACCATGCTATTTTAAGTATTTATAAATTTGAAAGGGGCTTCACAAAATTCTTGAAAAAATTCCATTATCTTTTAACTGTTTTTCCATGAACTTTTTGAAATCCTCTTGTGTAAATACATGTAACACATAGTATACATAATTTATTTTACATGTAAACATATGGATTGCAACTCACTGTAAAAGAAAAAAATCCTCACAACTGGACAAATAGACAACATAATGACAGAGAAAAGATTTAAATTGTCAAGGATTTCATTTTGTTTGATCCATTATGAATGCTCACAGACGTAGCAGCAAAGAAATCAAGTCATGTATCACACTATGCAAATCTGCTGCAACATACCTCTTTGAAATGTTGAAGAGCAAAGATTTTACTTGGAGTACTAAGTGTGATTGACCCAAACTGCCAATCATATCATACTTGTGAAATTTGAAAAATGAATAGAGAAAACCACAAAAGAATCATGCATTAGAATTGTGTTGGCAAAGAAATAACATTGAAAATATCATGAAGTGCCAGGAGAACCATCCATCTCAAAAGAATTATTGTCAGAATACTCCTTAGAAGTGACAGTGTCTTGTGATGCTCACCTCTCCGACATAACTGAAGCCAAAACGGGGGCATAAGCAAATTTGGTGAAGAAAGCTAATGGTGTCCAGCTACTACTACGATTTAGTGTCTGGGATATTAAAGGTTTGAAGTTAAACAAGTGGCCATCTAGCAGGGAAGCAACAAAGCCCACATGAAAGAATCACACCAGTCTGTGTGATCACAAGGTGCCAATGGGATCAGAAGATCCAAAACAAACAACCCTATCGCCGTGAATGAGGGGGATCAGAGTAGAGACACCAAGGCCATCTGTCGACAATTGAGCATCCCCTCAGAGAAGTGAGCCAGTCAGGGTACAGTATAGCACTGATGAAGCACACAACATTCCAGTTCTTTACTGGATCCGCCCCTTACTATCATAACCCCAGATCTACCTTACGAATCCAGCTAGGCTGGAATGTGTACATTGGTACAGATAAGAGGTCTCAACGCATGGAATCCTGGAGAGATATCTGCCCCACCACACCCTGCTCCCCAGGAAGGCTGCGGTGGTAGGTAAGGAGAGAAAGGGGAAGCTGATTGCAATGATCAATGTGTAATACCCACTCTCTAGGGGGACAAACACCAGAAACATGAGTGAAGGAAGACTGTGGACAGTATAAGATATGAAAATAATAATCTAAAATTTATCAAGGGTTTATGAAGAGGGCAAGGTGAGGGGGTAGGGAAAAGGAGGAACTGCTACGAAGGTTAAAGTCTCGGACACTCACAGGGGCAGTTCTCCCAAGCCGACAGGCTTGCTCTGAGTCAGAAGGAACTCCAAGGCTGTGAGAAACAGCCATCAAAATGGCTAAAAGAGATATGCTAAAGAGGATCCCATCAGGTCTCATTCCAGACACAAGTGAGTTGTGAAACAAACAAAACAAAGCAATATAACAACTGCTCTTTAAGCTCTCCCTTCCATCAGACCAATTTGTTCACTTTAAATAGGGTACTGATTAGTAGTAATCAACATATAATTAGCCAAAAATGAAGGTCACATTGAAGTTAGGTATCTAATGTGTCTTTTAAAGGCTTGCTACACATGTCCGGACTATGCTGGTTCAGTTAATAAAAACAGCATAAGAATGTGACATATATCAGTAGATATACCATTGATTGACAGAATTAAAAGCAAATCTGCATTGCTGGCAGTTAATATATATTCTGACTCGGTTCTTATTTCTCTGTGAATCTCAAAGGGCACTTATAATATATTTTGCTATTGTCATTTTTATATCTTCAACTGATAAAACTTTAGAACTCCCATATAAATTAGCATTTGGCTGGTAGATAAAAGATCTACATTGAAGATTAAAACACCATATTTGCTATGAATAGAAAATGATAGAGTACATCAGTTTGGAAGCTTAGAACACAAAAACCATTATGATGTATGTGAACTTTTTCTTTTTTTCATCATGAGAATGATAGATTAGTTCAGAAAATGGGGGAAATTTCTGGACTTGGAAATAAGGAGATATTTGTTCACCCATTTATTCAGCAAATTCTTTTGATTGCCTACTCTGAATTGGTCCAGACACTGTCTATCCACAAAAGTGAACAAGACAGATTAAAACCATGAATTCTAGAACCTATCTCTTTGAACAGGGGAAAATTGATAATAACAAATAGGTAAACCATTGTGGATTGAATTGTGCCCCTCACAAAATCCTGGGGGGTGGGGGAAAAAGACTATAAAGAGTTAAAGAGTTATACTTTCAGAAACCTGTGCGTGCAGTTCTACTCTGTCTTATAAGGGTGGAATTGACTTAATGGCAGTGAGTTTGGAGGGATTTCCCTTCTCCTAGGCCTGTCACTTTGATTTAGAACTTCTAGTCCCCTACATTGGAAGAAAACAACTTCCTATTTGTTAAAGTCCTTTATAGTATCTCTTTTAGGCAGCACTAGATAGCTAAGAAGGACAGTAATAAATGCCATGCTGCAAAATAAGATTAAAAAGGAGGCCTAAAGGGAAGATATGGCTCCGTGAGCTTCAAGTTTTAAATACATGATCGCCAATGAAAGATTGCACAAAGTCACTCTCCCAAAATGTACTAATCTAAATTCCATCATTTCAGAAGACAGTATATGAGCAAGGACCAATGGTGATGAAGGAAGAAGCTCGAGCTGCAATGAAGGATTGCCCCAAAAAAGACTCAAGGAATTGAGAGAATAACCATGGAAATGCTTTAGCAAACTGAGGAAGCATTAAAACTCATCTGTACGAGAGGACTTTGTAAGACAGACAAGAATGACAAGAATAAGGTATCAGGCTTGCACAAAAATTTATTAACACCTTTAATATGCAGATGACACAACCTAGCTTACTGAAAGTGAGGAGGACTTGTACTTACTGATGAAGCTGAAGAATTGCAGCCTTCAATATGGAATTCAATTTAATGTAGGCCGACTCACTGGAAGAGATTGATATTTGTACCCATTCCAATGAAAGGCAATCCAAAAGAATACATGCATTATAGAACAATGTCACTAATATCATAAGCCAGTAAAATTTTGCTTAAATCATCCCAAAATGGTTGCAACTGTACATTGACAGGGAGCTGCCAGAAGGTCAGGGCAGCTTCAGAAGAGGATATGGAACAAGGGGTATCATTGCTGATATCAGATGAATCTTGGCTGAAAGCAGAGAATACCAGAATGGCACTCACTTGTGCTTTATTGACTATGTCAAGGCATTCAACTCTGTGGATCATAATTAACTATGGATAACCTTGAAAAAGATGGGAATTCCAGAACACTTTGTACTCATTGTACTCATGAGGAAGTCGTACATGCAAGCAGCACAAGGAAACACTGCCTGGTTTAATATTAGGACAGGAGCAAGACAGTGTTATACCCTGTCACTGTACTTGTTTAATCTGTACGCTGAAAAAAAATCATAAGAGCATCTGGTTTAAATGACAAGAATGAGGTTTCAGGGTTGCACAAAAATTTATTAACACCTCTGATATGCAGATGACACAACCTAGCTTACTGAAAGTGAGGAGGACTTATACTTACTGATGAAGCTGAAGAATTGCAGCCTTCAATATGGAATTCAATTTAATGTAGAGAGATTAAAATCCTTACCCCTAGACTAACAGGCAACATCATGGTAAATGGAACAAAGGTGGAAGTTGACAAGGATTTCATCTTACTTGAATCCACAGTCAATGCTCGTGGAAGTGATAGCAGTCAAGAGATCCAAAGACAAGTTGCACTGAGGAAATCTGCTGCTCAAGACCTCGTTAGGATATTACAAACCAAAGATGTCACTTTGAAGACTAACGTGTTCCTGACTCAAGCCATGATATATTCCATTGCCTCATACGCATGTAGAAGTTTGAAGACTGAAGTTCAAGAAGACGAAAGAGAATTGATGTACTTGAATCTGGTGCAGAAGAATATTGAAATTACTATGATTTGCTGAACTGACAAACCAATTTGTCTTGGAAGACAGGGCCAGAGTACCTCTGAGCGGCAAGGATGAAGAGATTTCTTCTTAGATACTTTGGCATTTTATCAGTTGGGTTTTCTGTGCCACCATGGCTCCTATAGGAACATGTGGGTGGAGTTTAGGATGTCAATCAGGTCACAGCTTGAGTGAGATAAATGGAATTCCTGAGCTGCCTCCATATTTCTTTCTCCCTAGAGACAGATCACCCACTCCCTCTCTTCTTTCCCCTTCCTGTTGACAAGCCACATGGAGCCACACTGAGACCTGTGAGAGCTCTGGAGATGCTTCCACCATCACTAGGTCCACGAGACATTGCACCCACTGACCTGTGATCTTCCTGAATTTTACCTCCTTGTATATGCTGCCTGACTCTTAAGAGGATTTTTATGGACTATTTTCAGAATTATGGGTTAATATTGAACTTAGGGACTTGACTGGGTTGGGATATTTTCGTAATATACAACTACTCTTTGATATAAAGGTTTTCTTACATATATATGAGTGTCTCTGGATCTTTTTTCTCTTGCCATCCTGGTTTAATGAAGGCATGCTGTCCGGAAATTCAGGTCGCTGGAGAAGAACATCATGTTTGGTGGGGAAGCAGCAAAGGAAAGGAAGGCCCTCAAGGAAATGGATTGGCAGAGAGGTTACAACAAAGGGTTCAGGCATAGAATCAATTGTGAAGATGGCACAGGACCGGACAGTGTTTCGTTCTGCTGTACATAAGGTCATATGTTCATATCTCACGACTGGCTGGATGGGACCTAACAACAACAAGGGATCACATCATCTAGAGACCTGGAGGAATGTAGCCAGGAAAGCAGCAAAGTTTAAAACTCTGAGGAAGGAAATGGTTTGAACTTATCGTCTAGAAGAATATGCTAGTGAATGAATGAAAGGCTTATAGAATTGGAAGACATCAAAAGCCTAATTGAAATTAGTGTCACGTGAACTTAAAATATTACCATTAAGGATAGTTTAATAATCCTCTCCAGGATCATTTAACTGCATGGAGAGATTGGCGGTACAATGATCAAGTACACTTTCAATCAAAAGTTCACATTTTATACCCGTCAATGACTCCATAGAAGAAAACACCTTGTGGTATGCTCATGGGAGATAGCAGCCTAAGAAACTCTACAGGGCAAGTCTTTGTCCAGCATGGTGGCCATGAGTCAGAATCCATTTACAATACACAGTAACAACAGTGAAAAGGGAGTTTAAAGTATGAACCAAGGAATCTATGTCAGGTAAAGAGGAAGATGAAAACATGAGGACACAGAGGAATGATGCAAAGGAGTTGAGTTGTAGGTACCAGTGAGGAAGAGGAGGTGCTGGAGGTGGAATATTATAGGTGAGAGAGGAATAGTAGCGTGAGATAGAGTGAAACTTGGAAATTAAACTTACAAAAAATAATTATTTATATGAGAATTTGATCTTGTGAATGATTAGCAGGGGCAGAGAACAAGATCTTATGGAGGAAGTTGTCACAAAACCAAGATGCTAGGATTCTAACTGGGTTTTTTCCATATCAGGAAATAAAATGTCAAAAGCCTTGAGAGAGATGAAGGAAAAAGGCAATAACTAGGTCTTGGATGTGGTGATTGACATGATGGAACCAACACAAATCAAATAAGACAGAAATCAACTAAGTTTCTGAAGTGCGTGTATTGCTAAAGAAATCATTAACTGGCCTGAACAATTACTGGAATCTTGAAATAATCTTTGAGGCACTAAATTTACATAATAAGAAGTGGGCTTTAAAAGTGCTATATATGGCCCCTACACTTTCTGGTGTTATAATGTGGCCTGGGGCCTACTAATCCTGTACCAACTATTACACTTTACTTTGTCCCAAGAGAGAGTAGCTAGAGTCTCATTCTGTACTTCCATCAGTTTGAAGTCCAGGATCTATGAGTGATTTACAACCCTCTTTTTGGATAGGAAATAATAACCTAGATGGCACAGCAAAGGGTTATAGACAATAATGAACAAGGGAATTGTTCATATTCTGGATTTTAGAATATATTATGGGCCAAATAAAAGAT
Source organism: Nesogale talazaci (assembly GCA_004026705.1). Taxonomy (NCBI): domain Eukaryota; kingdom Metazoa; phylum Chordata; class Mammalia; order Afrosoricida; family Tenrecidae; genus Nesogale; species Nesogale talazaci. Next base: position 202,775 of record PVJH01001175.1, on the reverse strand, counting down.
TTTTTTCACATTCAGGGTGAGAACAGACCTGTTCAGCCAGATTCCATTAATGAATGCACCAGCCACTGCTGTCTGTTCCTCATCTCATTTTTTTCTTTCTGAATTCCAATTTTCCTATCATTTCCCCATTAGTGTTAGTGTCCATATCTGATGAAGGGAACATGACATCCCTCAAACAACTTGGACTTTGGCTAAAGATAATATTATGTGGGATTCTGGGTTCCCAACCTTAAGAAAAATAATTTTCTGGAGTTCAAGTGGGTAGACTATGAAGTTTTCCCCTACTTTGCCACTACTGAAGTTTGTGTCTCTTCTACTTGTTTCTATGTATAGAAGAGGTTCCCTAGCTCACAACTATATTATTCAGTTCTTCCTCTTGCATCTAGTTGTTAGCATATAAAATAAGTTCGTGTCTATGAAACATGAATGAAAAAGGTTACATGTGACACTTCTAATCTATAGCTATCAAGATTAAGAGTGTTTTACACATAGCATTTATATTCATGTATAGGCTGAGTTTTTCAGCACATTTTTAATGCGATTTTGTGGTAAAATTAGGTGTCAACTGATATTCAGGTCAGCTTATATTCGAGTATATATGGCATTCTATTTTCCCATCTGGTAACTGGACGAAGATGATGTTTAGGATTTAGGAGGTAACAGAATCAACCAATGAAAGCTCCTTCCCCTTCAGGAGCAGCATCAATGGATGAAAGCTCCTTCAAGTTATAACATGAAGGAAAGTCACTCACTGGCCATATACACCTGTCTTACACTGGTACGTGGGTAAGGCACATGGTAAACTTCACTGTGTTCTCATCGGAAAACTGGGACTTATTACTTTATTAATGACTAGAAAAACTGTCATCACTCTTCCAAATATAATACTGATCTCAACAAAGTTTTCTTCTCATCTCTGGGCTAGAGTACACTTACAAAAGTAAACAGTTGAATAAGATATTTAATGAGGTTCCTTTGCAATTCTACACTGATCAGTGTCTGCTTAGTCATGATCATATAGTACCAAACATGAGCTCTCATGTCTGCCCACTTTCTAAATTTACGATTAAATTCATGAAACTCATATGCAATTTCTGAATTTTTTCATCCAAGCACAGTCAGAATTGTTAACATAACCAAGGAGACATCTTTTGACTTACCTGTGTGGTAGGGCACTGTAGGTTTATCATCACTGAGGGAGTGGTACATTTAAGCAGATTAAAGTAAAACAAAAATGACTTGTTCCTGTTAAGAAAAAAAAAAAGACGAAGTCATCTTTCTGATGATCATGAAAATGTTTTCTACAATTTCAGAACTCTAAGAATTCTAAAATAATTTAGCTTTGAAAATAATCTTCATTTTTTCTATTTATATGATTTATATTGCCCGGCTCTAGTTTATGTTGCCTAGTACTTACATAATAGTAGTAGCAAAAATGTGAAAATATGACATTTTCTTCAACAGTGGATTTGTCAAATAAAGGACTGTATATTCAGAAAGTAGAAAACTACATTATAATTGAAAATAATGTTGAAAAATCCACTTACAGCTCAGAAAATTCAGAAAGTAATTTCATTAAACTAGTTAATAAACAGTACCAAAACATTAAAACAATAACAACACATAGTCAGATGTATACACAGCTGAAGCATATCTGAATGGCTACATTACACTTTATGGATTTTTTTGTGGTTTGCGAGTTTTAGAAAATACATTTATATTATTACTTTGGTAATCTGGGTAAACATTATTGAGTGATATTTTCTTTGAGTTCAAAATCATGGTCAGTGGCACAGTAGTGGGGCAAACTGGTATGCATCATAATCGGTATTAAATGAAGTATTAATCTGTCATTTGGCAAGCCCCTGATCGCTTTTGAATTTGTTTGCTCATGGGTGAAATAGGGATAATTCTGGCCCTACCTTCTTCACATTCATATTGAGAGAACAAAAGATATGCTTTTCTCGACTGATTATCCAATGCTAGCATGCATCAATAAAGCAGGCAGCATTTGCTCACAATTCTGACTCCTGGGTTCTTCTCTGTCTTCTGGAATCTGAATCCTTGGAAATGGGACTTGGAAATAGCATTTTTACTAAGCTTCCAGGAAGATACAAATATGAGTTGTATTTAAACCACACCTTTAAAAACACAACTCTAAACATAAAAGAACATTTTCACCACCGTCTTAATCTCAATTAATATGGCCATAGCATAAAACATATAACAGGCTGTTCAATATTCTTTTCCTTATTGATTTAGAATCAAAGTAGAACCCAGATCAAAGAATGAAAAGAGTCTCTCACAAGAAAATAGGAACTAAGGAATGTCTTTCTATTACCTCCACCCATTCCCTGCCCCTTTTCACATGAAAAGAAGATGGGGGAAAGGGAGGCTGATTAAAGACAGCCCAGTTGCCAAGATGCAGTGACCACAGAATTTTCCCTCCTCTTCTCCTTGGTGAGAGGAGCCCTGGTGGTGCAGTGGTAACATGCTGAACTGCAAATCATGAAATCCGCTGTTTGAACTCATGAGACATTGAAGCTTCCTACCCCCATAAAGATTTACAGACTTGGAAACCCACAGGGGCCGGCCCGGTAAGGTCTCTGTGAGTTGGTATCAACTGGATGACAGAGTCTTTTTCGTTTGATTTTCTTTACTTAAATCATAGTGGGTTTAGAAAGGTTCATTGGTGAAAGAGTACACTGTCTCTTCACCTTTGAAGTTGGAGAGGGCTCTGAGAGAATTTCTTTGCACACACCTGAAGGTGTGGTTATGAAGGAGAAACCAGCAGCTCATTTTCTGGCTGGTCCTCTTTCTTGTGGCTGAGTTGATAGTGTTCATTTGAGTAGGGCCATGGTGAAAAAAGTCCATAGTTTGGAGAAAGGGTAGGATTGAAGCAGCCTGTCAATGGTTGGATGAGCAGAAACTCCAAGGGACTTAGTCTCTTTGGAGATACCTCATCTGACAAGATCTTGTAGGGATATTCCAAAACTGATGATGGTTGGAAAGACCAAGCCAAAGCTGACCTCTCACATCAAGAACTATTTAAGGAGTCCTCTTCCCAAGTTTCCCCAAGGAAGTTTGGAGCATGGCCCATGAGCAAGGCAGTCTTTCAATACCTACTATAAGGAGGGCATAGATTGATTAACCTAGGCAGTCAGCTATGTCTTAGAAACCATCATTTGACTAGGATGGCGGCCAGGAAACAGAGGATCTGTATCCCTTTAATTATTCCTCCATCCCTTACAACACAATGAAAGGAACAGACTAGAAAGAGAAGGGAGGGAAGGAAAATAAACCAGACCCAGTCCACAGTGAAAGTCCTTTGCCAAAGTCAAACCTGAGCTGAGGAATTAGAGAACATTAAATTGAAGTTTGTTTTTTTGTAGTCATTTTATTTGGAGCTTACAAAACTCTTATCACAACCCATACATCCATCCATTGTGTCAAGCACATTTGTGCATTTCTTGCCCTCATCATTCTCAAAACATTTGCTTTCTATTGATCACTTGGTATCAACTCCTCATTTCCTCCCTCCCTCCTCACTCCCCGCTTCCTCATGAAACCTTAGTAATTTATAAATCATTATTTTGTCATATCTCACACTATCCAATGCCTCCCTTCACCCACTTCTCTGTTGTCCACCGTCCAGAGAAGAGGCTATATGTAGATGCTTGCAATTGGTTCCCCACTTTTCCTCCCCCCTCCTGGTATCACCACTCTCACCCCCTTGTCCAAAGGGATCACCCGTCCTGGATTCCCTGTGTTTCCAGTTGCTATCTATACCATTGTACATGCTCTAGTCTAGCCGGATTTGTAAAGAAGAAATGAGATCATGATAGCGGGAGGAGGAAGCATTTAAGAACTAGAGAAAAGTGGTAAGTTTTATCATTGTTACACTGCACCTGACTGGCTCATCTCCTTCCCTCAACCCTTCTGTAAGAGAATGTTCAGTTGCCTACAGAAGGGCTTTGGGTCTCTACTCTGCACTCCCTCTCATTCACAATGATAGCACTTTTTTCCCTTGATGCCTGATACTTGATCCCATCAAAACCTCATGATCACACAGGCTGGTATGCTTCTTTCATATGGGTTTTGTTGCTTCTGAGCTAGATGGCCACTTTTTTATCTTCAAACCTTTAAGACCCCAGATGCCATATCTTTTGACAGCCGGGCATCATCAGTTTTCTTCACCACATCTACTTATGCACCGATATGTCTTCTGTGATCATGTCGGGAAGGTGAGTATCATGAAATGCCAGGTTAGAACAAAGTATTCTTGCATTGAGTGAATACTTGAGTGGGGGCCCAAAGTCCATCTGCTACATTAATACTAAAATTACAAATATATGCACATTTATCTATTTCCCCATCCTCATATATGGATATATTTACATATGTGCATGCTTTTATTTAGACTTCTTTTGGGGGGGCATCACTGCCCTCTGGTGGGAGGAGGAGCCCCGCCTTGTTCCTGGAAAGCTGCTGCTGGATTTGAACCACCAACCCAGTAGGCAGCAGCCCCACACACAACTACTCTGCCACCGGGGCTCAGCCCTATTTAGACTTCTATAAATGCTTTTTGCCTACTACTTCATTCATTTCCTTTCACCTTCCTCTTTTTCCACTATCATGCTCAGCCTTCATTTGGGTTTCAGTAATTCTTCCTAGTTACATTACCCAAACTTGGTCAAGTCCTACTAGGCCACTTACACCCTCCTCACCACCAATTTTGGATCACTTGTTCCCTCGTCCCTGGGCTTGTTAGCACCACTTGTCTGTGGATCTGTGGGATTTGCCTCAGATGTCAAATGGAGAATATAGGGATATTTGAAAGAGCATTGTTAAAGGCAATGATTGTACAAGAATAAACAAAAAGCCAATGCCCCCATTTCATAGTGGCATTTCACCAAATATAGATGATCCCCAAACTGCTATAAATCCATACCCAAGGTTTCTATGCTATCTAAAAGTATCAGCTTAGTCTTCTCACTACCAAAGCAACTAAATCATCCACATAATCTCACATACCATGTAATTCTAATTAATACCTAAGCAAAAGAATCAATTGTTACATGTAATGGATCATTGAGGTCTCTTAGGAGTTGTCAAAATTGTGAATGTCAAATCAGTGCATATCAAGGGTACACTGTAGTCAAAGTGATTTATAAATGGCAAAGTATTTCATATGCTCAATTTATTGGCCATATTATGCTACCCTCAAGAGGAGGGTTCATATCATTCATCTGTATGCCCCACCATGTCAGTGTCTGGCCTACTACTTGACCCATTCTATACACTTTTAAAATGTTGAAGAATGAAAGAGACCAATTTCAGATTCAGTTTTTAGGAAGTATTAGATTTTCAGCACAAATCTGTAATGATTCTATCACCATCTTTCCAACATTTCTAAATTTCAGTGGAGCTCAGATTCCTTCAGCACAAAGAAGATGGTAATGTCTGCAGCTGATCAATCTTCAGGAGTAATTAAGGGAGTGACTCATTATTTAATGAATATTTCTATCAAAAATTAAAAAGAGCAACCACAAACTTTCTATATAAAATTATGATGCCCATAAGGGCACTTCTCTGTCTTCCTGAAGCTCAATGAAATAAAAATGTAAGTGTACAAAAGGAACAAATCTCTTCAATCTAACTAAGGATGTAGACAATAGTTTGCTCACAAACGCACAAGAGAATTCAACAGTTTCTGGAAGGTGGAAAGCATATGAATATGGGCTGAATAATAATTGCATTGTGTATCAGATATAGAAAGTGTGACATGTGACTTGAAATCTTCAGAGACTTGCCACGGAGTTCTGAGTGATTAATGTGACTGGAAACAGGAATATAAATGGAAAGCTTCTGTGTGGAAAGTGGTACCTTTGTGTTTCTTAAATACTTCTATATGTATCCTTCTAGAATTCAGGTATTTATCCTCAAGTATTTTGTTGTTGAATGCACCCTTTGGAGAAAGCGGGGTCTTTGTAGATCTTGGCAGCCCAGCCTTTTACTCTCTGGCTCTTTGAAAATCAATGTTGATAGCCAACTTCTCACCATTTATGCCAACACAGCTCTTTCACTCCATACAATCCAGGGATCTCATTGGGAAATTACCTTACTAACATAGTAGTAGAGCAAATCCAACACAAGTGACCTAGTCCTACCTTCTCTCATAAGAACGTGTAATCAAGTATCATCAGCTCCATAAAGAGAATCAGAACATTAAGAGAAAGAATATACAAACAGAAAAACTGACATTGGATGAGATAAAAAGAATTCAGGTGATAAGAGTAACCTTTAAAACCCCCCAATATACTTAGACTCATTCAATCAAATTATTGACAAAATAAAAATAGGCTGTTTTGGTGGCTAGAAGCATTTTAAAGAAAACAGAGATGGAATATATAGGGCGGGGCAGTGGGGCAAGGTGGGGGGGAAGAAGGCTGTAGAGGGAGTTCCTGAGACCAATGCAGGAGATTCAAGACGATTAACAAAGTTGCAAAAAGAAAAATAGGCAATATCTGAGACCCAGTGGCGTAGTGGTTGAGTGCGGGACTGCGGCCCACTGGTTTGGCGGTTCAAATCCAGCAGCAGCTCTCCAGAAGCAAGGCTGGGTCTCCCACTCCCAACAGAGGGCAGTAATGCCCCCCCCTCCAAAAAAAGAAAACTAACCAAAAGGGAGGCCAGAAAAGAGCAAAGAGTAACATTAAACAAGTTGGGTTCAGAAAACAATAGCCTATGGCTAGACTATCAGTCAAATGTGAAGACAGAAAAGGAAGAAAATTTCAAGGCTCAGGGTATTTGTCACCTACACTACTTTTCCAACAAAACATGCTGCTCCTCAAGAAAGAAGGCAGCTTGGAATGCAGAAAGCAGTAGGCTTAAAATTTGTTTAAGTGACATTCAAATTTATCTATGAATTTTATATTTTTATTTGCCAACCCTTTCAATTTGAAAACAGAGGACCCAAACTCATTAGGCAGAGAAATCTCAGACATGCATAAAGCTATGCAGTGAGATTGCAATAGAAGGATTCAGAATAGAGCCAAAATAACACAGGCTCTGCACAGAGATATGCAGAGAAGGGGGGGCGATATTGGAATTATAGGGTAATTCAGAAGGTAAAAAAATTGTGGTGTTGATGACGTATCTTGAAGACAAAATAGCAGGGAAATGATAATACCATTGTCCTATATTAGAATCGAACTAAATGTTAGAGAACTTATATAAAATATAAGGTTTGCATTTAATATCAGAGATAGAGTAGGGAAGTAAATACTATGGCCTGTTTACAAAGCTATAAGCTGATGAAACGTAAATGTCTTTTTTATTTTTAACTTTTAGAATAAGCACATGGATAAAAAACGATCCAAGTGGATTTCCAGAACTGAATATCAAGAGTGATAAACTTCTCGGTCACATGAAAATTTAACTACAGAAGGCAGCTATTACTCTTCTTCAGTTCACGGCACCATTGTGACTTGTACGTTGCAGTGATGATGGAAGTTCTGTCACTAAATAGTTCAAGTACTAGCAGGGTCAGCCAAGATGAACAGGTTCCTGTCGAGTTTACAGACAAACAACAGATTATGAAGAAGGGAAAGGATGTCTATTTCTCAGGGGTCAACCTTGAAAACATTATGAATAGAAGAAAAATATTGTCAAACGTAATGTTCAAAGGTCAGGCTCTCAGGTTATCAGGCTCTCAAAATATGACTGGGAAAGATCCACCATCTCAAAATAGACTTTTCCTGAATGACATTTTAAAATAATACCATCTTCCATCCTTCTTTACCTACCTCTGACACCAACTCTTCTTCCTATGACTCGTTACTCTTTTCTGCTGTGTTTGAAAAGCCATTGGAATGGCCAAACAGAACTCACAGACAATCCACATAATTATGGGGCTTTATTAGGCAACTTATCAGGTTACTACAAGCCAGGATCAGAACACACTAGGGATGCACCTCTTGTTCACAGAATGACCTCTCCTCACCCAATAGCCAAGTAACTTTCTAGTCCTTATCTTCTAAGCCAGGGGGTCCCTTACCCTCTGTTTTCATGAGCCAGCAAACCAACACATACTCTCAAAGCTGCTCCTCTGTCCTGTCTTATGGTTTTCTTGCCTCAGCCTCTAGCCTTGGCCTGTTTCTTTGTTCTCTATCATGGTCTCTGTACTGCAACCTCTGGTGCACCTGGTGCCCTCTGGTACCTGGTGCCTCTTCACAGGGGGTAGGAAGCCCCATCTTTCTCCCGAGGAGTGGCTGTGGCATCAAACTTCTGACCTTACAGTTACATCCCAATGTGTAGCCACTGTGCCTCCAGACCGTCTCAGATTTGACACATTGATCACTAATGCAAAACTATGCTGAGGTTTGGGAAGGCATTGGAAATATCACACATGAAGAAAGCAAAAGCTCATTAAAAAGACATTGTTTTCTTTTGTTGCTTTATTTTGATGTCTTGTTTTTGTGCATAGTATTATTTCTGCATGTCTATCTAGATAAGATAGGTGTGATAAATAATCCGGAGAAAACAATGGGACCAATGGTTCCAGGGTGGCATGGGAGAGGGGGACGCAGGGGAAAGGAACTGGGTGCTAACAAACCCAGGGAGAAGGGAACAATAAGTCTTCTAAAATCAATGGCGAAGAGGGTACAGGGGGCCTCTGGTATGGCTTGATCAAGAGCAATGTAACCAAGAGGAATTACTGAAACCCAAATGGAGGCTGAACACGATAGTGGTACAAGAGGAAAGTAACAGGAAATAGAGGAAAGAAGTAGGAGAGAAAGGACATTTGTAGAGATCTAAATAAAGGTATGTACATATGTAAATATATTTATATATGATGATGTGAAAATAGATCTTTGTACATATATTTATAGGTTTAATATCAAGGAAGCAGATAGACCTTTGGCCTCTATGCAATTACTCCCTCAATGCAAGAACATTTTGTTCTATTAAACTTACCTTCTCTTCATGATCCTGAAGACAAAATGAATGCATAAACAAATGTGGTGAAGAAAACTGATGGTGCCTGGCTATCAAAAGACATTGCATCTGAGTTCTTAAAGGCTGAAAGATAAACAAGCAGCTATCTAACTGAGAAACAACAAAACCCACATGGAAGAAGCACACCAGTCTGTTTGATCATGTGGTGTTGATAGGATCATGCATCAGGCATCAAAAGCCCAGAACAATAAGTCATATGAAGAGGGGGAGTACAGAGTGGAGACCCCAAGTTCATCTGTAGGCAATTGGATGTTCTCTTACAAATGAGTCACAGGGAGAAGACAAACCAATCAGGGTGCAATATAGCAGCAATGAAACATACCTTTTCTTCTCCCTGATCCCCCACTATCTTGACCCCAATTTTACCTGACAAGTCTGGCTAGACTAGAGCATGTACACAGGTATAGATAAGAACTGGAAACATGGGGAATCTAGGACAGACCAACCCCTCAGGACCAATATTGAGAGTAGCCATATAGGAGGGTAAGGAAAAGGTGGGAAGAAAAAGGGAATTGATCACAATGGTCCATCTATAACCCCTTCCCAGGAGGATGGACAACAGAAAAATGGGTGATGGGAGACACTGGTCAGCATAAGACATGAGGAAAATAATAATAATTTATAAATTATCAAGGGTTCATGAGAGGGAGGGTGGGTCAGGGTAGTGGAAAAATGAGAAGCTGATACCAAGGTTCAAGTAAAAAGAAAATGTTTTGAAAATGATGATGGCAAAAAAATGTATAAATGTGCTTGACACATGGATGGATATATGGATTGTGATAAGAGTTATATGAACCCTCAATACAATGATTTATTAAAATTAAAAAGACAGGAAACAAAGAAAAGATCAAAGTGGATAGTAGAAGAGACTCTAAAACTTCTTCTGAATTGTATTATACGCAAAATAAATGAACGAAATAGTGAAGTAATATTAGCTGAATAGAAACTTTAAAATGGTACCTAGAGAAGAGAAAGTAGGCTAATAAATTGTCCAAAGACTTGGAGTTGAAAAGCTAAAAAGGGAAAGAAAACCTGAAGCTGAAAAAAATGAAGAAAAAATTCAACTCTGGAGTTAATATTTTAAAGATTCCATGGGTGAAAAATACTGTAAAGAAGATAGAAGAAATACACAGAGGCCACTTTAAGAGGTAGCATATGATCTAGAACAAATGGTATTGAAGAATGAAGTCCAAGCTGCATTGGAGGCATTAACTAAAAACAGGATTCCAGAAACTGATGGGATACCAATTGAAATGTTTCAACAACTGATGAAGTGCTGGAAGTACAAACAAAGAAATTTGGAAGACAGCTACCAGACCAGTAGACTGCAGGAGATACATAATAGTATTCACTCCAAACAAATATCCAAAGATATCATTAATATCACATTGCAAGAAAAAGTCAATGTCACATTAATATCACATGCAGGAAAAATGAAAATATGGTTGCCTCAAAATATGAACAGGGAGCTTTCAAACATGCACACTAGTGTCAGAGGAGTATGTTAAGCAAGGGACATCAATGCTGATGTCAAATGGATCTTGTCTAAAAGCAAAGAATAACAAAAAGGTGTGTACTACACAAAGACATTCAACTCTATAGACCATAACAAACTATGGATAACATTGAGTAGAATATGAATTTCAGAACATTTACTTGTGCTCATGTAGAACCTGTACAAGGACTATGAGGCAGTTTGTCCTAATCAAGCAAGGGAACACTATATGGTTTATACACAAGAAAGGTGTGCTTCAGTATTGTATACTTTCGCCACACTGAGTCAATCTCCATAAAAGGAAATAATCCAAGAAGCTGGCATATATGAAGAAGAATGTGGTATCAGGATTGGAGACAGTTTACTAACAACCTGCCTAAGAATATGACACAACCTTACTTACTGAAACTGAGGAAGATGTGAAACCCTGGTGGAAGAAAATAAATGAATGAAACTTCAGAATGGGTTACAACTCAATGTAAAGTAAAAACAAAGTCTCACAATTGGACCAAAAGGCAGCATCATGATAAATGGAAAAAGGATCAAAGTTGTGACAGATTTCATTAATGCTCACAGAAGCAGCAGTAGAGAAATCAAAGTACTGCCTTGGGCAAATCTGCTCCATGAGACCTCGTTAACTTGTTAAAATGCAAGGATAGCACCTTGAGAACTAATGTGCACCTACAGCAATCACACTTTAACTCACCCTCTATACATGTGAAAGTTGGACAATCAATAAGGAAAACTGCAAAAGAATTGATATCTCTGAATTATGAGGTTGGCTAAGAATTTTGAAAGAACTGTAGACTGCCAGAAGAACAAACACATCTGTCTTGATAGAAATATGGTCAAGAATGCACTTTAAAAACAAACATGGCAACACTTTGCCTCAAGTAATTTGGACGTGTTATCAGGAGAGATTAATCTCTAGAAAAACGAGTCTAATGCTTGGTAAAGATGACCTTCAAAAATGAGACTCACCACCATTGAGTTAAAGGGGCTGCAACAATGGGTTCAAACTTAACAATTGCTAGAATCGGTCTAGGCACTACCGCTTCTGTGCAGTGAATGGGATGGACTGAACAGTGCCTGACAGCAACAGAAGCTGGAAGGTAGAAGGGAAAAGAAACAATGAGTGACAGACAGATAATTTCCTCCTCATATTATGGAGAGTTAAAATACAACTGTACTTGTTAGGGAAACAAAACATAAAGGTGTTGGTATATTCTTCATGTCAGAAAATAACCATTAGGAAACAATTAAAAAGCTACCAAAGATGAGACTATGAAGGGAATCAGGAAACAAGATAAAAGAATTAGAATTGTACATTTTATTGAAGAATGGCTACTACTTAAGGTTAATATATGTTGTTCAGTGCCAGGAGAGAGGGTCCAGACTACTCACAAGAGAACAAAACACTGGTGAAGAAAGCTGATAGTGCCTGGTTAACAAAAGATGTAGCATCGGGGGTCTTAAAGGCTTGAGTAAACAAGCAGCCATACAGCTCAGAAGCAACAAAACCCACATGGAAGAAGCACACCAGTCTATCCAAGGTGTCCAAGGATCCAGTGTCATGCATCAAAGAACTAAAAACTTTGAGGGGGAGTATAGATTGGGGACCCAAAGCCCCTCAATAGGTGATGCTATATCCTCTTACAGAGAGGTTGCAGGGAGAAGATGAGCCAGTCAAGGTACAGTGTAGTAACAAAGAAATATGCAGCTTTCCTCTAGTTCTCAAATGCTTCCTCCCACCCAGTATCGTGATCCCAATTCTACCAGACAAATTCATCTATAACAGGGGATGTACACTGGAGTCGAAACATGGGGATTTTAAAATAGATGATCTTTCAGGACTAGTTGTGGGAGAGTGGAGGGAATGGTGGAGTAGAAAGGGGGAATCAATTTCAGGGATCTCCGTATAACCTCATCTCTGGGGTACAGACAACAGGGAAGTGAGTGAAGGGACACATTGGACAGTGTACGATATGAAAAAATAATAACAATTTGTAAATTATTAGGGGTTCATGGGAAAGTGGGTAGGGGTGGGAAGGGAAATATGGGGCACTAGTATTGGGGGCCTAAGTGGAAGAAGGATGTTTTGAGAGTGATTATGGCAACAAGTGTGGAAATGTGCCCTGCATACAATTGATGTATGTACAGATCTTGATGGGAGTTGTATGAGTCCCCCAAAAAAATGATTTATAAAAAAAGGAGGAAAGAGGAGCTTATACCAAGGTATCAAGTAGAAAATATTTGGAAATGAATATGGCAACATGAGTACAAGTGTGCTTGATACAAATGATGTATTGAATGTTATAAAAACTGTAAGAACCCCCAATATAATCATTGAAAAAAAAGAGAACAAAACACTGTTTGTCCCAGGGCCATCCTCACATTCATTCCTTATGCCTGAAACCATGGCTGCGACCATGGCGCCAGTTCATCTTGCTTAGGGTTTGACTAATGTTTGCTTTATCACAGAAGTCATGAAAAGTTACTTACATCAACGGAGCACTGTGTTTATTTTGAAATCTCTGTTCCATCTTTTTCAACATTTTAGAAAACCTCTAGTGTCTTTCATGGTTAATATGGCATAAAATAAAAGAGTAAGTGTAGTTTAAATCATGTACACAATTTCAGGAAAACAATCCAGAGGAAATAAATTCTCTGTAGAATATAACTGGGTGAGGTGTGCTAGAACTCTTTTCATTATGGTTTGATGTATATGCATCACATGTAACATTTTGACAAACATTTTTATAATTAAATCACACAGTAGTGTTGAACTTGTGGTTAGATTAAGCAAACAGATTTGTGGAACCTTCTTGCCATTTTGTAAGAGATTTGTCAATGAATTAAAAGTGACGCTGCTATAGCTTCACTTAGAGGCCAAATTAAATATAAACCTTAAGTGAAAAGTTTTATATCTTACTCTTCCCAGTTTATCTGTACAAAACTTAGATATTTAAAATCTAATTTGTTAATGATGCTGCTTCAGAAAACACTCAAGATTTCTATAACAGAATTGTTATAAACTGAAGTTTTTCTATTAGCCAGAAGGTGGCATCAAAAGAAATCTAGTTCTTGCTTTTTATTGGAAACCCTGAAGTCTATATATTCAAGTGTCATGAACAACTTCACTGAAACTTCAATGTCAGAAGAAGTTAGACACATCAACAGAGCTCTGTTTCTTTTACATCTCTCTTTCATCTGCTATTGACACTAGAAAACCCTCAATGTTCTTCATGGTGTATTTTTGGCTAACCCTTAGATAGACAAAGCAAACATGACCAAATTCTATATCCCAGGTGTAATCATGAAGATAAAAAATTAAGCGAGCTACAGGAATGCCTTCCAGAGTGGATAAGATGAGATGCCCTGGTTTCATTGTGACTCCAACATACAAAAATATTTGAATTACTGCTGTTTCTAGATGTCATAGAGTGAATTCCAACTCATATCACGCCTGTGTGTTATAGAAAGTTCTGCTTGTATTCCATCTTATATTCAGTCTTATCAACCAGCATCATAATTTTTGTGTGTGGGAAATTTTCTTTTTAAAAAAATCACTTTATTGGTGGCTTATACAACTCTTATCACAGTCCATACAGTCACACATTGTATACAAAGCACATTTGTACATTTGTTGTCATCATCATTCACAAGAAATGTTTTTCTACTTAAGCCCTAGGTATTGCTCATTTTTTCTCTCTCCACTCCCCCTCTACTTTATGAACCTTTGATGATTGATAAATTATTATTTTGGCATAGCACACACTGCCCAATGTCTCCCTTCACCCACATCCCTTATGTCCATACCCCAGGAAGGAGATTATATTGACCTCTTTCTACTCCATCTTCCCTCTGCCCTCCTGGTATCCTGAAGGGATCATCTGTACTGGATTCCCCATGTTTCTGGTTCCTGTCTGTACCAGAGTATATCCTCTGGTCCAGCCTGATTTGTAAGGTAGAATTGGGGTGGTAATAGGGGTGGAGGAAGTATTTGAGAACTAGAGAAAAGTTGCATGTTTCCTTGTTGCTACAGTGCACCCTGGCTTGTCTCCTCCCCACAACCCTTCTGGAAGTGGATGTCACTTTACCTACAGATGCGCTTTGGGTCCCCAATATGTAATTCCCCTCATTTATAATGATATAATTTTTAGTTCTTTGATGCCTGATATCTGATCCCTTAAACACATCATGGTCACACAGGCTTATGTGTCTCTTCCATGTGACCAGCATCATAATTTATTTTTTGTTGTTGTTTGTTTTTTTTTGGGGGGGCATCACTGTCCTTTGGTGGTCGTGGGAGCTACCCAGTGCTGCTCCTGAGAGCCACCGCCGGATTTGAACCGCCAAGCCCGCAGCCTGCAGTACCGCACTCACCCACCTACGTCACCAGGGCTCAGCCCGCAGCATCATAATTTAAATGCATTGATTTTTCTTCTGCCTTTTTATTTATTGTCCAGGTTCTATACACATATGAAGCAATTAAACAAGCTAGAGCTCGAGTCAGACACACCTTGGCCCTTGTCATAGGTTGCATGTGTTACTCAAAAATATAAAAGGGTTTCAAAAAAGTTGTGGAAATTTCCACTATCTCTTAATCATATATCAGCTACTGTACGTGCCCACTCTATTGGGTCATGATATATAGTGATTTGGTAGCAAGTAATTATTTCCATGATATGAGATAATGTACTCAATCAATAAAAAAGTCACAGCCCCAAAGGAATGCAAAGCGAGTTTCCCTGGAGTGTGGCATTGTGGTAAAGTACAATTGCTCAAATATGATTCCTCTGTCCATTTCTTTGTAACTCTCATCAAATAATTGGTTTAGACCATGCAAATTTTGTTTCTATGATAGTTAGGCACTGTCCAGTCAATTCCAATTCAGCAATCCTACATATAACAGACTGAAACACTGCCAGGTCATTTACCAATCTCACAATTGTTCTTATGTTTGAGCCCATTATTGCAGGAATTATGTCAATTCATCTTAACTAGGGTATTTCTCTTTTTCACCACTCCTCTATTTCATCAGGCATGACATACTTTTCCAGGAACTGGTCTCTCTCAACAACATATCCAAAGTATGTTCGACGAAGTTTTGTCATCCTTACTGCTAAGGATCATTCTGGCTGTACTTCTAAGACAGATCTATTTGTTCTTTGGGGAGTTCATGATGCTTTCCATATTCTTCACCAACACCACAATTCAAATGCAACAATTCTTCTTTGGTCTTCTGATTATAAGACAATTAAAAATAACATGGCTTTGGTCAGGCACACCTTAGTTTTAAAAGTAGAACTTTAGAACCTTGCATTTCAACATTTTAACAATGCAATGCATCATTTGATCTCCTGACTACTGCCTCGTGAGCACTGAATGTTGATTCAAGCAAGGTGAAATCTTTAATAACTTTAATCTTTTCTCCACTTATCATGATGTCACCTATTGGTCCTGTTGTGAGAATTTGGGTTTTCTTCACATTAAGTTTTAATCCATATTGATAATCTTTATCAGCAAGGCTGCATCCCCTGCATATTTCTACAGACTTTTAGTAAGCCTTTCTCCAATCCTGATGTCTCATTTCTTCTTCATATAAGCCAGCTTGTCTGCTTCTTTTCTTAGTAAGCAGATTGAATAAATATAATGACAGACTACAACTCCCTTTCCTGATTTTAAACCATGCAGTACTCCCTGGTTCTGTTCACACAACTGCCTCTTGATTCATTTACAAGTTCAGCAAGAGCAGGATTAAGTATTCCGGAATTCCCATTTCTCTCAAAGGTATTTATAGTTTGTTATGATCTACACATTGAATGCCTTTGCATGGTCAATAAGATACAAACAAACACCTTTCTGATATTTTCTTCTTTGAGTGAAAATCCATCTGACATCAATAATGATATTTCTTATTCCATGCCCTCTTCTGCATCCTGCTTGAACCTCTGGCAGCTCCTCGCAATGGAATGCTGCAACCTTTGTTGAATGATCTTCAGCCAAATTGTACTTGCTTGTGGTAACAATCACATTATACTATAATTTGTGCATTTTGTAAAATCACCTTTCTTTAGAATAAGTACAAATATGGATTTCTTTTAGTGAGTTGGCCAGGTATCTATCTTCAAAATTTCTTGGCATAGTGTCTTCAGTGTTTAACAACTTGTTGAAACATTTCACTTGGTATCCCGTCAATTCCAATACCATACAAATGTGGTGTGTGAACCACTAACAGATTGTATTGATCAGTTTTGTCATTACTTTAGGTTAGTAAGCTTTCCTTCATCTCAGAGACAGCCATCTCAGAAACAGAGAGTATCTCAGAACCATCAAAAAAGGCACTAGTGGTGTGTATGTGCAACCCCTCTTTAAAGTGGTAGAGACAAGAGAGGCTGCCGTGGTGAAACCATGAGACAAAGCAGAGAAGCAGCAGTAAGATCATAAATGTGACAGCAACCTTCCTAGCCTACTTAACAAAGTAACAGTCTGTGGCAGTCAAGCACACATGAGTCAATTTCATGATTGGGAGTCTAGGGGTGTAATCTAGTCTGTCAATCTGGAGATAGCCAATGAGACCTCTGTGTGAGCATGGCTTTCTACTGAGAATTCTGGGAAGTCTCACGGTATTTCCCAATCGGAGGAGAGAGACTTGATTCATTCTCTGGCAGTCGTTCTACCGGCAAGATAAGATGGTGGCATTCTGATGGATCCTGAGTCCTGGAACCTGGAGGATCCAAAGAAGCCACATGGGCTTCCCTGATGGAACCAGATCTCTGGAGCCAGAGATGGCACAGAGAAACCACTGCCAATGCTGAGATGCTTCTGCTGCCAATAGATGCTACTGATGGACCCTGAGCCCTGGAAATGGGAAGCTACAGAGAGACCTCTTCCAGTGTTAAGATCCTTGTAGATTGTCCTAGTTTTATTGCATGTGAAAGGAGATGTTATAGATTGGTATCAGACATATGGGTAAATATCAGACTTATGACTTTAGATTGGACTGAGTTTGGATGCTTTCTAAATGTTCCATTCCTCTTATATATAAATCTTTCCCTTATATCCATATGTGTGTTTATTAATTTGTTTCTCTAGTCTACCCAGACTAACACACAGTCCAAGGGATGACTTGACTGAGAGGTTGAGAACCAGAAACAGATGTGGCTACTGGTTGAGAAGAGGCCCTTAGTGGCCAAAAGATTGTAACCTTAATGGTTTCTGATCCTGACTTGTGATAATCTGATAGCTTACCAATAATTACCCACAATCATGAATATTACTTGAGTTCTACAAAGCCAGCAGAGAAATAGAGTGCTGTAAGAGGAAAGACAGGTGTCAGAATAAGTGTCAGAATAGATAAAAAGGGTGAAAGGTAGAAGTATGTCTGACATGTCTGTCTGATGACAATTGGTCTTGGGCTGGTATGAAGTTGCATTCTTCTTCTTTGTACTGAAGTATGAGGAGGTCTTATATGGCCTTATGCCATTTCCTCAGGCCAATATCAGCAAGACAGGAAGGGAGAGAGAAGTGCCAAGAGAGAATGGGACCTATTCTATTACCAAAAAAAACAGAGCCTAGAGTAGAGTTTGTCTTTGGACCCAGGGACCCTGAACTGGGAATCTTCTACACTTTGGGTAGGTTGATGCCAAGACACATGGAGACCTCCAAGGAATGTCAAGTCCATTGATGCTGAAAGGAGATCAGTCCTTATCCCTAAACTGTGAGCCAGCATTTTGAATTCAGATGAATAGTCACCAAGACTATGAAAGAATAAATATCTGTTTATTAAAATCATTTATTTGCGGTCTAATAACACCCTCAAACCAACTTGGTTGTTTTTTAACATTGTAAAGGACATTTTAAGCAGCTTTGTCTAATGCAACCAGTCTTTTAATTTCTTGATAGCTGCTCCCAGGGTCTTGATTGTAGCTCGTACTAAACTTAAAGTCTTCACAAGGTCAATTTCTTCTTCTTTTGTCATGATTGGACAAATGTTTATTGGTCCAGTTGTGAGGATTTTAGTTTTCCTGTCACCCGTAATTATCACTACACCTTGATTTCCTGTTTAATCAATGTCACATTGAAGAAGTTCAATATTCCATGTTCCATTTGCATTTTTAAATGATGTGGTTGAATTTTCTATTTTTATTGGTTATTATATTATTTTCTGGTATAGTGCCTGATAGTGTGCACTCCAAGTTGGAAGACACTAAAAAATTAACTGGGGAAGCTGATTCCTCAAAGTAAAATTGTCCTTGATGGGATAGATGGAGCAAAACTGTCCAGACTTGCATTTGCTGATGAGGCACAACTCAAAATGAGAAGACAAAAAACAATTTTCCATCAATATGCATAACATGGAATATACAAAGTACAGATCTAGGAAATCATATATCCTCATAAATGAAATGGATGCATAAAGATCAATATCCTAGGCATTAATAGTTGAAATATATAGTACATTTAGTAAATATGTATTAGGGCATTTGAATCAATCATATGGTTTGCTATAATAGAAATGACAGATTGAAGATTTGAAGAATGCCATCACATAAATCATCAAAAGAAATATCTCAAGATCTATACTGAAGGACACTTCAATATGTAGTAGGATAATATCTATTTACCTACACAAGACTAACTAACACAAATATTATTCAAACTTATACACTAACCATTGAAGTCAGTGATAAAGAAGTTGAAAAATTCTACCAACATCTTCAGTCTGAAACTTATAAACCATGTAATCGAGATGCTTTGACATAATTATCAGGTATTGAACTGAAAAAGTTGAAACAAAGAGGAAGATTCAGTAGTTGACAAATTTGGCATTAGTGGTAGAAATGTCGCTGGAGAGCGTATGGAAGAATTTTTTAAAGACCAACAACTTCTTCATTACAAATATCTTTTTCAGTGACATAAATGGCAACTATACATGTAGACTTTTCCAGATAGACTATACATATGGGCAAGATGGTGAACAAGACCAGAGCCAACTATTGAACAGACCATCAATTATTACATGCAAGTTCAGGTTGAAGTAGAAGGAAATTAAAATAAATACACAAACACCAAAATACAACCTTGAATTTAGTAACCATCTCAAGAATATGATATAGTCAGTGGCCTCATAGGCATGTGATACTTGGACCTTGGACTGCCAGAAAAGCAAACACATTAAGAAGAGTACTGACAGAATGTGTCTTATGAACAAATATGGAAGAGAATTTGACTTAAGTACCTTGATCAGATTATTAGAAGATACCCAAACCTCACTGCCACTGAGCTGATGCTGAGTCATAGCAAGCTGATAGAACAACAGAGAACCGCTCCCGTGAGTTTCCAAGAGTGTAACTCTGTACAGGAGTATATAGAGTCCTTTTTGTCCACTGAGCAAGTGTCCACTGAGCAAGTCCTCTGTACAATTATTATTACTTCCTGGTGCTTTCACTGTCTTCCATAGTGTAGAGGTTTTCTTGGAAATGTTTAGGATTTTCTGAGCTATTGATGACAAAACAATAACAATGTATAAAGTATTGAGGTTGGAGGGGAGGAGAGAGCAGGGGAAGAGGGGAAGGAATGGAAAAGCCGATACTAGGGGCTTAAGGGAAAAGGACGACGATTGGAGAACAATAATAGAAGTGGACATGTGAGGGTGCTTGATGAGTATGCTTATTTATATATTGTGAAAAACGATGTATGAGCCCCCAATAAAATGAATGGGAAAAAAAAAGAATTCTCAGTTACGGATCTTGATGATTGCAGTCCAATTCCTAACAACTAAGACAAAAGGGATCTCCAGGAGAAGCCTTTCCCTGGAAAGAGACATCATGCCTGCTACAGCAGAAGGTCATTTAAAGAGGAGAAGACCCTCAGTGAGCGATAGTGACATAGTAGCTACAGGAATGGGTTCAAACACAACAAATATGAGGATGGGGTGGAAACAAACATTGTTTTTGTTGTTGTTGTTGATCGGGTTGGGATGAGTTGAAGTCAATTTGATGACTTCTGGCAGCCACAACATCTTTATTTCCTGTTTATGACTTTTGTTTATTTTCTATTGGATGATCACACCTTCATTTTGATTTTGCAAAAGTCCTTCAAGTAGTAACATTACTACACCTTTGTCAAATATGTGTTGAAAATTACTTTCCTGAATTCCCAATTATCTTTAAACTTTGTTTAAGATGAATGTTAGTTAATTTTATGTGTCAAATTAGGTAGGCTATGATGCTTTTTAGCCAGATAGTGTTTTAGCTGCTGTTTTATAATGGAAGGTAATACAAAGTAAGGTAATACAATCCTCTTCCTTAATGTTGTCAACTCTTTGAAAGGGATGTGTTCTGATTCCACAATATAAATTGATATTCTAGTAGATTCTCTATCTCTCCTTTCAAACCTATACTTCTCTCACCTGTCCTTTAGGTTTTGTGCTGTAACCCTATTGAAGTGCCACCTGCCACCTCCCCTGTAGATTTTGGGGTCACGATCTCTTGAACTTGCATTGACCACTAGAGCTCTACAGCCTGCTGACTGGTTTAAGGATTTGGAATTTGACCGCCTCCACCATTGTGTAAGCCATTTTCTAAAGTAAATCACTCTCTATATTTATTTCTACATAGAGCTCATTGAATTTTCACTTTTAGAAAACTTAACCAAGATAGTGGGCTACAGTGGGTTTACTTTTGTGTAATACCTTTCAGCTTTCATTATGTCTATGGGTTTGGAGTCATGTTGAGAAAAACCTTTATCTGCCAATTTTAAAACTATTTCCTCTCATTTTATTCTTTAGTCTAATAGTTTCACATTTGTATATAAAATTTTCAATATTTCAGTATTCATTTTTGGATACATACATCCAGTTTTTATTTTATTTTTATGAATAAGATTCTAGTTAATAAAACATAATATACTTAATTGTCCATCTTTTTGTTGACTTGAAATTTCACTTTTCAGAATCAAAATACTTATTTATAAATAGGTTTATCTCTTCCCTCTTGTTTTAATAATATTAGTAGTTGATGTATTTATTCCAACTTTTAGATACATTTTATATAAGTTCATGGTGTTTACATTTTAAGTACTAATTAAATTGCTGTTTTTCATAAATATATTTATGATATTAAAAACTACATTTACGATGCTTTTGTAATTTTTTAAATTAATTCACACTTATTATGAAAATTTAAATAATGAAAAAAATTGGGAATTAAAAGGTAGAACATAAAATAGAATTTAGAAACAAATATATTAAATTATTATATATGATAGAAGTCCTATATCAAAAATTGAAGGACAGAAGAGCATATTTTTTAATCAACTATCCTAGAATAATGGGCTTTGCAAATATAAAAATTTAAGTTTGGGTTCTACCTTATTCCACATAAAAATACATTCCAATTAGTTTAGAAATTTGAATATAAGCATAAAAATATTGTTATTTTATATTATTATACTCTGAAAAATATTTCTGCTATGGCACAAAATCTAGGCACTATAAAGGAAAATCAACCAAACTTACTATTGAAACAATATAAGTATAAATTTAATGGACCCATATATGTTTATCATTCATATACAGTAGGGTATCTGTGTAGTTTTCAATATGTTAAACTACTACTATAATAACTATGTGTGTCTATCCAGAAATATATTTTTATGATCTTTATGTATTGAAATGGAAATTAGGTCTAGGAAGCATTTGCCTTAGAAATTATTTTACCAATAGCCTGTTTTAAAGAAGTAGAAATTTAGAGAATTGTACAATTATTATTACTCCCTGGTGCTTTCACTGTCTTCCATAGTGTAGAGGTTTTCTTGGAAATGTTTAGGATTTTCTGAGCTATTGATGTTAGATTAAGAATTCTCAACCTGCATCAGAATTATTGTGGTGCTAATAGGTATCAGAACCTTTACAGGAGTCCATTTGTTGAGTGTACACTCAAGCTGATGTGAGTAGGGACTTGTTAGATGCAGTCAATTTAGTTCCACTCATAGTGGCCTTTTGTGCAACAGAAGGAAATGCTGCCTCGTCCTGTGCCCCCCTCAAAGTGATAGCTGTGCTCAAACCCAGTGTTGAGCTCACTGGGTCAATCCATCCCACTGTGGGTCTTCAAGATGGGACTTGCTTCCCCAAATCAGTTTTCCCTTGAAAACTACAATTAGTTTTATTCTGTGAACTTTGCTAACTTTTTCCTAAGTGTATTCTTTTATATGTTCCTGCTGTTATGTGCCATTGAGTCGGTTCAGACACATACAGACCCATGCACAATGGAATGAAACACTGCACGGTCCTGCACCATCCTCATCCCATCATGACAGTCACAGCATCAACCCATCTCCTTGAAGACCTTCCTCTCTGTGTTGCCCTTCTACTTTTTCACACATTATCAAACATCTGATGTACCTCTCCAAGAACTGCACTCTGGACATATTTCTCCCAAGACATGTTGGTTTGTCCTTTTAGTTGTCCATGGTACTTTAGAATTCTTCTCCAGAATTACAATTCAAAATGCATCTATTCATCTTTAATCTTCTTTAGTTAATGTCCAACTTTCACATACATAAGAGGCATAGGAATATACTATGGCTTGGGTCTGGTGTGCTTTAGTCCTGAAGGTAACATTGCTTTTCAAAACTCTTATGAAGTCTTAAGAGTGCAGCAGATTCACCCAATGCAGAGCATCTTTTGATCTCTCGACTGATGCATCCATGCACGTTCATTGTGGATCCAAGCAAGACACGATTTTTTATATACTTCTTGGGAAATAAATTCCTTAGCACAATAAGTGCCACCACTGCAGACAGCGTGAGGACCGTAGTTAAAGTGTTCTTTGTCATAATTTTTATTGCTGCATTCTGGGGAAGGGGTGGTTGTTGCCTGCTTATCTAGTACCAGTTTATACAGAAAAGAAATTGGTTAAGAGAACTCTCATAACAATAGTTAGGAAATAACAATCACAGAATAGAAACACATTTATGAGAATGGAGGGATGGTTTTCTAAAAAGAAACAAAAAAATGAGAGCTAGAAGTTTTTTCCCTGCTTTAAAAAAATTAAGATATAGCCAAGAATAAAAAAGTAATTATCATTGTAAATGAGGTGGAGTGCAGATTGGGGACCCAAAGCCCATCTGTGGGCAACTGGGTGCAGTGTAGCAATGGTGAAATACACAATGTTCCTCTAGTTCTTGAATACTTCCTCCCCGCCACCCCCGCCCCGCCCCGCAACTCTGCCTCCATGATGATCCCAGTGCTACCTACAAATCCAGCTGGACTGGAGGATGCACACTGGTACAGATAGCAACTGGAAATACAGAGTATCCAGTCCAGAAAAACACCTTAGGACGGGTGGTGAGAAGGTAAGGTAGAAAGGGAAAACATATTGCAAGGATCTACATATGGCCTCCTCCCTGGGGGATGGACAGTGGAGAAGTGGGTGAGGGGAGACTCAGATGGTGTAAGATATGTCAAAATAATAATAATTTATAAATTATCAGGGCTTCATGGGGGACGGGGGCTGGGGAGGTAGGGGAAAAATGAGGAGCGGATACCAGGGACTCAAGTGGAAAGCAAGTGTTTGGCAAACGACGAGGGAAACAAATGTACAAAAGTGCTTGACACAATGGATGTATGTGTGGGTTGTGACAAAAGCTGTGTGAGCCCCCAATAAAATGATTTAAAAAGTAAATATATGGAAATTTTGTTTTTAAGAATGAAAACATGTAACAAACATTTTAAATTCAAAGGGTTTTATTTTTTTAACTACTTGGACTATGTCCAGAGAAACCAATTTTCCTGGTAAAACCACCAAACATAGATGACTTCTAGTTGCCCTTGCTATGGAGTTGGGATGATTCACAAATAGACACGGTAGCCAAAATAACTTGAACAACCATACACTAACTTTTTAGCAGCTACTCAGAAATCAGCTTTCAAAGAGCCCATTTCACAAAATACTTTAAAACATAGCAAGTGATTCATATTTTCAACCCAAAAATCACTGTTTCAATCCATATGTTATGATTATATGTGGGCTGAGTCCCAATGGCGTAAGTGGTTGAGCGCGGGACTGTGGCCCGCAGGCTTGGCAGTTCAAATCCAGCGGTGGCTCTCAGGAGCAGCGCTGGGTAGCTCCCACAACCACTAGAGGGCAGTGATGGTTAAAAAAATAATTATATGTGTACTAAGTTGAGTCTTCATGTATTCCAATTAAATGCTGCATAACAATCTCAACACCATGTCTTAAAGTCATATAGTATAAAATCTAAGGCCTCTTTTATGGATTTCAGTTTTCTTTAAAAGTCTAGTCGAATTAATGTAAATATGACTTCTAAGTTTCAGCTCACACGAAAAATTAAACAAAATAAAGATTGCTGTACTCACTCATTGGGGGTGCCCTTCTGGCCACAAAAATGCCCCTGGCTGTCTGTAGGATAAGCCAATCTCCTGGGGTCTCCATGTACCCAGGCTGTGGAAAAAATAAGAACAAAATTGCTATCAGCAATAGCTATCTAAAAACATTCTGTTTTGAGAATTTAGAATGCCCCTCTTGCAATATGCTAACCTCTCCCCTCAATCACAGAAGATTATTGATTTTCTTCAAAGAGTAATTTCTTAATGAAAAGTAAAATAAAATATGGATGAATCAGTCAGAAAGCACATTTCTCTTATTCTCTCAGGGTTCATCTGGATCGTAGCCAAAACATGAGGTAATGCATTTAGAAAATGAGATTTATTAAAATGTGAAGTAGAGGGCATATGACAGCAGCTTTGGCTGGCTGGAAGTCACTTTTTGCATGAAACTAAATGACTTCATAGCAGGACTAGTAAATTTACAGTAAATAATATGATGTAATGATTTTGGGTAATATCAGTGAAGACCATTACAATTTTGAAAGAATGAATGACTGATTCAAATAGATTGTTCTTTATAATCTAATGTGACAGCAGAAAAGCACACACTAATCACTGCAGAGGTTACAAAGAAATATTTACTATAGAATGGGTTGGATTATCTCAAAGTTCACTATACACCTCAAGTGTTCTTAAACTTCATGAAAACTGAGAGCTCTTTTTTTATTTTTTAAGAACATGCTGGACTCCATATTTTACAAGTTAATCACCTCCCTTCTCCCAAATTATGGATTTTATTTGACAGAGGACCGCAGAGCTGCTCAGAAATATGCATTAGTTAAATTGGGCAATGCTTCCTAATTTGAGTGAAATTTTTCTCACTTCTCTAATTTGGTTAATAGAGTTCCTAAAACTCTAGGAAATGTCTTAGTAATATAAAGCTTGTTGTTACTTATGGGAACATATCTCTCTGTCCTTATTTCCTGCAATGCTTGCTGACCTAATGCCTCGCTCACATTTATTGGGCTTGAAAATTCTTCTGTAATTCAGATCTTTATGTGCATCATCTGTATTACAAGGGAAATTTTTGAAAATTAATGTTGAATAACAATTTTACTCTGAAGAGAACTTCTGGTGGTAAATTTTGTCATCAGTCTAAAATTTCCTTTCAGTATGTATATTCTAAAAAAAAAATCTCCTTTGGCTCATTGTCTTTCTATGCCATAGTGGACCTACCCTGAAGTGGCCAGAAACCTGAACCTAGAGGAGGCAAGCGGAAGAGACTCCTGCAACACTGAGATGCTTACACCACCACTGGATACAAAGACTTTCTATCCATTGACTTTCTGCATTTGGCATCACTGCGTGTGTTTTGTGAGTCTGAAGAAGATTCATTATTTGGTATCAGTAATACGGGCTAATATCAGACTTATGACTTTGGACTGGACTGGGTTGGGATGTTTTCTTAATGTACAATTATCCTTCATATAAAACTCTCTTATATCCATATGTATTTATGAATTTGTTTCTCTAGTCTACCCAGACTAACACACCAATCTTTAGTTTTCCAGAATAAACAGGGGGAACTATAGATAAGACACATAAATGACATCTAAGTGCTTAATGTACAATAGCTCCTGACACTGTTTTACTATTATTTTAGATTTGATTAAATCTCAGAAAGAGATCTAATTTTATTTATCTCCATGTTCTGGAAAATATTTCTCTTAGTTCTATCCCATTATATTATTTTAAAAAGAATCATTATCTCAGAAACAAAGACATAAGAAAGACTTTAGGATTGTCATACATCTATGGCTCTGAACAAATTACCTAACTGCCCTGAGTCTTGGTTTTCTATTCTATTACTATTAGCTGAGTATACAATGCCAACCCGGTTGAGAGTGCTGAGAATATGAAAGAAGATAATCTAAGACTCCTAATGAGGGGCTTTTCTGCAGTCTGGACTTAGTAATTTCAGTCATGGGTCGCTTTTTGGTTTCCATGAAGCAAACAGTAAGACAAGGACCTTGATGCAGATAGCTTATTTGGGAGGTGATACCAGGAACTTAAGTTACAAAGTAAATAAAATGAGAAATGAAAAGGAGTAAAGTGAATAAAAGGTAAAATAATGAACCATTGTAATGTATAGCTCTTAGAACCTTTGATGAACGATGTAGAACTGATAAAAGAGGGCATGATACAATGATATACCATCGTTTCCAATCAATTCTTATGGCCCAGTGGGAAGTGCAGTGAGGCCATAGCAGCACCTTCGATCGTGCTTCCTCCCTTCTTTTCTTGATTATTTACATAATTTATTAAAGATTGCCATGGGCCCTCTACTAGAAGTCAATTATCACTGTAATCTTATGTCCAACTTTTCAAGAGATGCATAAAAAGAAAATACATTTTTAAAGGAGACTTCAAATATAAATGAGACCTAAGAAATGCTTCAACAAAACAAGGGCTTTGAGTCTGAAAGGAACTACAAACTGATTCAACAGTATTGTTAAGACCCCTTACACTGTGTCAAGTACTATGTCAAATGTATTGGAACCATTGCCTCATTTGCGTCTTACAATACCTCTAGGAGGTATGTACAATTATTTTCATTTAAGTTTTAACAGGTAACTCCAGTTTATATTTTAATTCACTTCTCAATACCAAACTAATTTTATATATTATAAAGAATGTTTAAATTTAGGTGGATATCTAAGTCTCATACTTTAACCACTGGAGGATAGAGGCTTCTCAAAGTTATAATGCTGCCTGCTAAGGAACAATTATGATGAGCTTGTTAACAGTGCAAAACAAGAGTTAGCTACATGAGAATCAGCAGTATGTTGAATATGTAAAGTGTCCAACAAAAATGGCACAGGGAACTTTAGAGCCTTTGGCAGTCTGAGAGGAGAGCTTTGCACTTCGGGGGAGAGGGAAAGGGTCTGTGAGGGATAGGAAGACCTGGGGAGACTGCAGAGGGGGTGAAGATGGAAGTGTTAAGGGAAGCATTTTCCTTCTTGGCTTTCTCGGTTGGAATTGCAGCAGGTGGCGGTGCTCCTTAGATGTTGCTGCACTGCTCCACACGGTTCTGGCATGGAAGTTGTGCTGCAGATGGTCTGTGTTTGAGCTGGAATGCTCAGCCTCTTAAAAGCTGCAAGAACCAATTCAACCAAATGGCCTCAGCCCAGGGTAGTCTATTCCCATTTACAATCACTATCCAGTTCACATCTCTCCATATCTCCAGTGGTGCAATTTGGTGTGTGGGGACGTGGGGGCGGGGAGTGGAGGAGTGAGGGAGATGAAAAGAGATGTGTGATGGCAGTCATTTGCACTATTAATAAAGTAGGTCAGACTGCTCACATTTTCTTTTCTTATAATTTATTCACAGAGTTTCTAGAACTATGCTGTCCAGAATAGTAGTCACTAGCTACACATATATATTGAGCATTTGAAAGGTGGTTTGTCCAAATTAAGATCTGCTGTGAGTGCATAATACCCATCAACTTTTGAAGACACTATGATGACACAAAGGGATAAAGTCTACTTTCCTAATTATGTTAATATTTATTATAGGTTGGGAATAAAATATTAAATCATGAATAAATATATTATTAAAAGTAGCTCCAGCTATTTCTCTGTACTGTTTTAAATGTGGCTACTAGAAAGATTAACATTACATATGTGACACATTATATTTCTCCTGGACAGGTCTTTTTAGAACACTTTTTTACAAGTGTCATGGACTGTTCAAATAAGGCGATTACTAGGGTCATAACATCATGGACTGGTATATATCACATATCCTATCCAACATGTGTATACCATAACCAACCTCTCTTTTTTTAATAACAGATATTTTGCTATTCCCATTTTCATTAGCCTGAAATCAAATTCATAGATAACATAACTCAGTCCTCCATAAATTCTTTTAAGAAGCAGATAAATATCTTGACTACAATATAAATAAGAAATAAGAGAATAATAATTTATATTACTTTAAATAGTATATAAGTCAATGTACAAAGGCTCGAGAATGATTAGAGAACACAGTGTAGAATTAGAAGCTTGCACCTATAGAAAATTATTATAATGTGATAGCTAAAATTACAGGAAGATACATAGGTATCATAAAGTGATTAAAATACAATAAATGTATTCAATTATATGATTTTTCTAATGTTAAGTGAATCTCATTAAACTATGAATTTTTTTGGGGGGGGGAGGTGGCATCACTACTCTCTGGTGGTGGGAGTAGGAGACCCAGCCCCACTGCTGGAATTGAACCTCCATCCCAGTGGGCCACAGTCCTCGCACAACCACTACGCCACTGGGGCTCAGCCCTTAAACTATGAATTTTTTAAAGTACAATTTTGCTCCAAATTACTTTGGTATACATATACTAAAACCATGCAAAAACATTTATATATGTAAAATTTAAGTTCTAGATGCAATGTTTAAAAAGATCTTCTCATTGACATGAGTGGAATATAGGAAAGTGGTCCCAAAATTGGAGAAAATCTTGGTTGTGCATAAAGGCCCAAAATACTGCAAGACATCTGTCTTTCCTAGTTTCCCCACCTACTAAATGTCACTAGTGCCTTGTGAACACAATGCTGATTAAAAAGTCAACTCAAAATTTCAGAAATATCTATTAGGCAATCATATTATCTCCGTTGAAAGCATTTGGTTTCGGTGTTAATTTATACTCTGTAAATTATATATGCATACAACTATATATACATACACACATGTACACATATCTATATAGAAGCAAATATATGTGCATACATAAGGAGACTCCAAAATGTTCATGGAAAATGAACTTTAAAAATAACAGAATGTTGGGGCTGAGCCCCGGTGGCTTAAGTGGTTGAGTGCAGGACTGAGGCCTGCGGACTTGGCGGTTCAAGTCCAGTGGTGGCTCTCAGGAGCAGCGTTGAGTAGCTCCCACAACCATCAGAGGGCAGTGAAGCCCAAAAAACAAAACAAAACAAAAACAATGTTCTCATGAACTTTTGAGAGTCCTTTTATATCTCATAGTGTATTTTATTCCCTCCTCACAAGATTTATTTGAGGCATGCAAAAAGATATACTGTCATGGAGCTCTTTTTAATCCTATAGATCAATCTCATTGATTTTTGCATCAGCTGATCACCACCTGTGGCGTTTTGAAATATACTATAAGTTATTATAGCCTCTTTTAAAAGACAGAGCTGTGTTCCTCACCAATTGAGTGTGGACTAGACTTAATGAATTGCTTCTAAGACAAAAAACAGGATGAAACTGATATCGGACGGCTTTCTCTTCACTTTCTTATCGTCAACTTTAAGGGAAGCCAGTTATGATGTCATGCAAACACGGAGAGCCCTGTGGAAAACCCACATAGTGAGCAATGGAGCCTCTCGGTCAACTGTCAGTGAGAAAGATGAGGCTTTAGCAGGCATGTGAATGAGCCATCTTGAAGAGAGCTGCAACATCTTAGTCAACCCTTCAATTAACTACAACTGCAACTAACATCATGATTGGAACTTCATGACAAATCTGGGTCCAGAAGCACTCAGCTAAGTTGCTTCTAAATCCATGACTCGCAGAAATTATTTTGGTAAGAAATGTTTATTACGTCAAACTGCCAAATTTGAGAGAGATTTGCTATGGTTTATTAATCTTTTGTATACTTGCAAGACATAGTCTTTCTCTTTTTTAAATTAAGCATTTACAACAATTACAAAACAAGTTTTTTTCTCTATTTAATTTATGTTTTAAACTTATAGTTCTAATTTTTATGATTTAAAATTTTTTGACCCTTTACTAGATATGATTTACCACATGGGCACCTCAATTTGATTTAAACTATTCCTTAATGCCCAACCAATGGAATAACATCTGAAAAATTTTTACCTTTTTTTTAAAAAATGAGTTAATATAAAAAGCAGTATCTTAAAGTGTCAATCTAGAATATACATAATCGAGTTCCCATTATATATAATGATAGGGGAATAGATCTATGTACATATATTTATTTAAAAAGTGTTACAGCAGCAGATGGACATTGGGCCTCCACTCAAGTACTCCCTCAATACAAGAACACGTTGTTCTACTAACCTGTAACTCTTTGATGTTCATCTTCCCTGACATGATCACTGATGACAAAATGGGTGCGTAAACAAATGTGGTGAAGAAAGTTGATGGTGCCTGGCTATCAAAAGATATAGTGTCTGGGAGCTTAAGCCTTGAATATAAACAAGTAACCATCTAGCTGAGTAGCAACAAAGCCCACATGGAAGAAGCACATCAGTCCAGGTGATCATGAGATGTCCATGGGATCAGGTATCAGGCATCAAAGACACAAAACAAAAATCATATCAATGGGAGTGAGGGGGCGGGTAGAGTGGAGTCACAGAGTCCATCAGTATTCAATTGGACATCCCCTGTAAGATGGGCCAGAAGGAAGAAATGAGCCAGTCAGGGTGCAGTATAGCAACAACAAAACACACAACTTTCCTTTAGTTCTTTAATGCTTCCCACCCCACCCCCCACCACTCTCATGAACCCAATTCCATCTTACAAATCGGACTAGATCAGAACATCTGCAGAGAATTCAGAACAGATAAGCCCCTCAGGATCAATAAGGGAAGCAGTGATACTAGGAGGGTAAGGGAAGGGGCGGGGGGAACTGATCACAATAATCAACGTGTGGTCCCTCCTCCCAGGAGGCTGGACAGCAGAAAGATGGGTGAAGGGAGACAGTGGCAAGTGTAAGACATGAAAAATAATAATTTATAAATTATCAATGGGACATGGGGGGAGGCATGAGGAGGAAAAGAAAGAAATAAGGAGCTGATACCGAGGGCTCAAGTGGAAAGAAAATGTTTTTAGAAAGATGATGACAACATATCTACGGATTTGCCTTACACATGGATATATGTATGGGTTGTGATAAGGTCTGTAGGACCCCCCCAATAAAATTAAAAAATAAACAATTTTCTGAAAAAATAAAAATTAATGAAGAAAAAAAAAGAAAAAAGAAAACTTATGTGGACTTGGATTCTTTTGTGACATGCAAGTCCATGCCAAACAAACAAAAAAGAAAGATTCTTGCACCAGTGAATAAGAGGTAAATAAAGGTAAAATGCAGGGGTCATACTTCCTTCAAAGTAGAAGCTGCCTTGCTCACCTTGCATTCCCTGCCATTTAAAAAGAGGCATATCATTTACTGGCTGCCTGAGTAAAATGGGCTCTAGAGAAATACAATGCATTTCCAATGATGTAGGTTACTGTGGTCTGCCACTGGTTTCATATGACGGAATGGACTTACTGATACTTAAGTGGGAGGTATGGCAAAGTGAAGAGAAACTAGGACTAATGATGAGAGCAATTGGTTTGTATCCTAAAAGAGCAAAGGAAAGAGGAATTACACAAATCCAGAGAGAGAACCTGAATGGAGTTGGTACCTTGGGTTGGAAGGGGCACTATAACACCTGTGAAAACCCACCAGCAAGAGAACTAGAGAAAGAGATCCCACAGGCTTATTTCCTTATTCTCTAATCTTCTGTTAATACCTCCCATTGGCGAAACTCAACGGGGAATTGTAGAATAAGAAAACCTGTTGATATAGCCCATAGATTTCAGTTTTCTGGGGACAGCAAGGTAAAGAGAAATGGAGAACAGATCTGAAGAAAAATTAAAACTGTTGTAGCTGTCTGTCCCACAGTTAGCATTGACACTCGGTGGCCTTATGCGAACAGAATGAAACCTTAGCTGGCCTTGTGTCATCATCATGGCTATTGGTATGTTTAAAGTCATCGTTGTCACCCTTGTATCATTGTGTCAAGCCATTGTGCATTGAGGGGTTCCCTCGTTTTCTCTAACCTTCTAACTACTTTACCAATCATGATGTATTTTCTACTGCTTGGTCTTTCCCAGTGATCTGGCTAAATTAAACAAGGTGATATCTTGCTATCCTCATTTTTTTTTTTGCTATCCTCATTTTTAATGAATATTCTGGCTTAATTTCTTCTAAGAAATGTTTGTTCTTTGGGCAGTCCTTGGCTTATTGCATAATCTTCACAAGCACCAGGGTTTGAGTATACGAATTCTTTTGCCTTCCTTTTTCATGATTCTACTTGCACACATCTATGAAGAGTTTGAAAAGTCCACGGCTTAGGTTAGGCACACCGTTGTCACTAAAGTGACATATATGCTTTCTAAAACTTTACAGAAGTCTTTTGCTGCAGACTTACCAAATGCAATACACTATTTGCTGCTTCTTCTATGGATTTTGATGATTTAAATAGAATAAATTTATTGACAGCTCTTTGTTTCCCCATTTATCCTGATGTTCATTGTTCCAGTTGTGAGGATTTTTGTTTTGTTCATGTTCGGGGGCAACTCCCATTGAAAACTGTAGCCTTTATTCATTTATTGGATATTGCTTCAGTTTGCTTCCATGTTAGACAAGAAAGTCTATGTCACATCCATATTTTAGGTTGATAC
This sequence comes from Nesogale talazaci, assembly GCA_004026705.1. Taxonomy (NCBI): domain Eukaryota; kingdom Metazoa; phylum Chordata; class Mammalia; order Afrosoricida; family Tenrecidae; genus Nesogale; species Nesogale talazaci. The sequence goes on along the minus strand of PVJH01001175.1, from coordinate 169,410 downwards.
TAACATAAACTCAGTTCAGATGGTGAACAATTAATTGACTGGGTTGTTGAAAGGAAAAACTTTGTATATGCTACCCAAATATTAGGGATTTATTTTAAAGTAGAGAGGTAAAGATCTTCAGACTTTTTTGTCAGCTCATTAACAAGTGGAGCAAAAAAAAAGTGTCATGTTCTAAATTGCAGAGTCTCTTAAATGGACATGGCGATTGCAGCAGATAAAAGATGGGAGGAAGTACGTCAGCAAGGAATCAAAAAGAAATGGAAGAAGTTAAAGAGTAAAGTGACTAAATCAGGTCTTTCGTACAATTTTGTTGCTTCCGTATTAACAAGTTGGACTCTAAGGAAATTACTGTAACTTTTTTCAAGTCTTCTAAAGAGATGGTCATCCAACACTACAACCTGTTCAAGGTTCTGACTCACATTAGAAGAGAGGGTGTAAATTGTTTGTTTTGTGGAGAAACAGAGAAAATAATGTGGGTAAAAATCCATTCGTTTTGTTCACTCTACATATATTCAGTGAGTGTCCACTGTGTGTCATAATCATGTCATGAGCTGGGTGCACAATGATCCATATTCTCCCAAAGCCTATTATCCACTGGGAGAAAGGGAACTCTCAAATGTGAAACTTCAACTCTAAAAAGTGCTACCCAGGTGAAATCATGTTAAGAAGAGATTGATTCCTTAGAGAAAATGATCAATTGTAGGAGGTCAGGGCTGGCTTCCCTGAAGATATCACACAGGCACTGAGACTTAAAGAATGGATAGAAGTACAAAGAAACTTCCAACATATGGACAACATGGTCAAACATCCCGTGAAATGTGGGCACACGCTGATGAGCAGTGAGAAAAGAGATGAGCATGCTATATAAACAGAAAGTGAGTACAAATATAAAGGTAGTCTCTTATTTTTTCTGTTAAGATATGACAAGGAGATTGTTTCAGAATGACATCGCAGCGGAGGTTTGGTGGGGTGGGCCTTGCACTCCCTTTTCGAGTTCACTTTGAAGACTCTGGGTATCAAAATATTTAGCATAATTGGTCATGGTATTGACTTGCTTAATTATAGTTCTATAATTGCAGCATATTCTTTTAATATAAAAAACACGTGATTCCGGAAAAGTGATGCAATTTTTCATATCTGTGTGCCGCCCACGATGACCATCTACTAATAAAATAAATATAAATTTTAAACCCATTAGGTTTAAAAGACCTTTCGAGGTCTTCTTTCATAACCTTCTGAGGTAATGAAACTTAGAAATGTCTTCAAAATATATGCCTTATACCTTATGGCAAGCCTTAACTAAAGGGGAAAAAAATCAACTCTATCACATGTGAATTATGATAGAGAATATACTTCTTTCTTAAGCATATAACTAATGGAGGCTAACTGTATAAGTAATCACTACAGTATCACAGCAGCAAAATTAGCTCAGCCTCAGTGGGGGCAAGACTATCACGGTGCAATATTCATGATCTTTGTCTACATTCCTTTGTGGTTTCACTTACTTCCCTAAGATATTTTCCCCAAAACTCCTACTTTAAACACAACTCATTGTGGAATTGAGAGGCAGAACACAAGGGAGAGGAAAACATTAGAAGGGAATCATCGGCCTGTTGCCTCAATAGTATTCGTTATGTAAAGTTATGATGCAATCAATAACAAATCTGTATAGATCATGTTTCATCCTTCATTTTTCTCACTGCCTTAGAAATCGCTTTAAAAATCCTCTTTATGTGAAGCTTCTGTGAGTTTGTTTGTAGAGTGTGTGTGCGTGTGTGTGTGTGTGTGTAAAATAATGCATTTACATAACTCCAGATCTGTCCTCTGACCTTTATGACTCTCTTCCCACTGGTCCTGGGGGATACTGAGAACCGCCTCTTCTAGTTTAAAGTCTATTTGGGAGGCTCCATTGCTGATCTGCTATGTATGCTTGGGGGAGAGTGGGTTTTAGGCTATATTATTTATTCTCTTTTTATTCAATATTTTGGTTATTTTTGTTTTGTCTCCATTATTGTTGATTTTCCTACCAATATGAGATAGGCATGAGAAGCAAGCTTGAGGAGGAAGCAACTGGACCGACAGTTCTTGAGGGATTTGAGGGGAGGAAGAGGCAGGGAAGGGAGCAGTGAGCAAAGAACATCATAGAAAGGGGAACAAGTAAGGCATTAAAATAAACAATGAGGAGGACAGAGAGATCCTGGGGGGGTTGAAACAACAGCAATCTAGATGAGAGGATGAGAGGTTGGTATACAATATAAAGAAAATATTATCAAGGACCCTGAGGGTGTGAGGGGAGAGGTAAGGAATAAAAAGGAACTGATAACAAGGGCCCAATTAGAAAGTAAATGTTTAGAAAATGATGATGGCAGCATATGTATAAATGTGTTTGATACAATTGATGTATGGATTCTTATAAGAGCTGTAGGAGTTCCAAGAAAATTATTTTTAAAAAATAAGCAAGAACAACAAAACCCAGAGAATTTAGAAAGAAGGGAAATTATTTGTATCATTTAGTTTAGGTACTTCGTGGCAGATCAAACCAAAGTTGGGTAAGACGGGAGTGAAAACTTTATCTGAGCAAATTATCCTTTCACTCAGGATCAAGTAGGATTATCTAGCATTAACTCTCATTTTTAAACATTTGCAAAGCACATTCCCATAATGCTCTAGGGCTGATTCAGAAGTTTCAGCCATTAAAAAGCCCTCTGTCAAGGAGGAAATGTGATTAGACCAACTGCTTGCACTGACACTTAAAAATTAACTGCAAATCTGTTTGGGGCAGCTAAGGCATTCCCTAAACACACGCTGGTTAGAATTGTTGGCTTTCAAATCATTATTTTGTATCCCTTCAAGGTGCATTTTAACTGTTTTAATATGTGAGGAACAGGCCTGCCAAATTGTGCTTATGGCTTTTTAACACAAGCAATTTACAAATGCAATGAAGCAGATAATAGGACACATGATAACGAATTTGAAAATCTGTGTTGATGGCACTGCTGCTGTAGAACCACTTTTTGGAAGCAGTCTTGCACCCAGTTGCCGGGAAAAGAAAAATATTGTTTATTATTTCACAGGTGGCCTCTTTCACCCAATGGTGAGTTTAGGGTCATGTCCTTGAGCACAAATCTGTCCCTTTCTTGCACACAATATTCCACTTCAATTCATCTGGAATGCATGCAGTTAGCATAACCCAATACACAGTAAGAATTCTACTCAACACTAAAAATATAGGAACAGTCTAAGTGAAATATATATATATATATATATATATATATTTTTTTTTTTAAAGCAGAAGCTCCTAAAACTGACTACATAGTTTGGCTTATACATTTTTAGATATTCCCTTAAAAATACAAAAGGACATTTAATACTGGGTTTGTCTAGAAATATAACAAATTTTTCATTAAGATAAATATATTACAGCAATTTAAAAATAATAGGACTAGTCTTTATAATGCATTTGCTCTAGATTATTTCATGTTGATACATTTCTGAGCTGTGATGTGATAAATATGTTCATTTTAGTTTGGAATGAGAGTGAAAATAAAATGAAGTACTGCGTCATAATCATTCCCCAGAAACAGCACTTCTGCGTATAATGACTGCTGGACCCACACCAGCTTATCAACTAGAACAATAGGATATTTGGGGGAGAAGTAGCATCATTCTTTAAAATTATATCTATTTATTTGCAAGAGAAATTATTCACTGCTGCTTGATAGCACAGAATCAGAAAGCCACCTGGGAATTATCGTTGCTCTTCAAAATATCATCTGAGGGGTCCCCTCCTAGCAATGGCAGCATGAATTCTCCTTTCTTCATCTCACTTGGGATTGGGTGGACTTGTTTTTAACAAAAGAAAAAGACCTCAAACCATCCTCTGAGATTTCCGAGAATAGATCAGATTGAGTGTTGTGAAAAGGGACACCGATCCCCGACCACTCAGTTGCCCTGGAATCAAGCCTGACTTAGGTTGTTGCTACATACGCTAGAGAGGGCTGCGACTCCTCGTGACGCACGGGCGAACAGAACGAAGCGCGGCCCAGGCATGCGCCATGACCACCATGACTCTGCGAGAGTTCACTGCTGCAGCCACTGTGCTAATCCAGCACCTCGCGGGGCTGCCTTTTTCTCACAGACCCTCCACTGAGCAGGCTGTCCTCCTCGAAGGACTAATCTCTCATTAACTGCCCAACTGGAGAAGAACGAAGTCTTACCATCCTGTCTTCTAAGGAGCCGTACGTATTTCAAGCGACATCTTAAAATTTGAAGAGGCACTTGAAATTCCCATGATTGGGGTCAGCCACACCTTAGTTTTCAATGAACCCTTTCATGGGATCTTGGGTACTCGATTTTCTAAGGGCAATATTTCGTTTGATTTCGTGATTGCTGCTTCCAAGCGTGCTGATGAAAAAAGTCAAGTAAAATGAAATGTTGGACAACTCCCTTTTTTTCCCCCTCCGTTTCCCATGGTGATCCTTATCGGTGCAGCTGTGAGGATGTTGGCTTTCTTTAGATTGAGTTGTAATCTATGCTGAAGGTTGTAGTCCTCGGTCTTTATTGCAAATGTTTCAGGTATTCTTCTCTTTCAGAAAACAAGGTTGTGTCATATGGCAGGTCGTTAGTAGGTCATTCGGCAATCCTGATACCTTATTTTTCTTAACACAGTCCAGCGTCCCTGTTTGCTCCACATACAAGTATGGTGACAAAAATTGACTAAGTATGAAGAAAGTATACAACCCTGCCACACACCTCTGCTCTTTTTAATCCACGCAGTAGTCCCTGGTTCTGTTTAAACCACCATTATTTGGTCAATTACCCCAGTACCACGTGAGCACAAGTAAGTTTTCAGGAATTCCCATTCTTCCCAACCTTATCGATTGCTATGAACCATAAAGTTGCGAACCTTTACAGAGTCAATAAGACACAAGTAAACATCTTTCTGACATTCTCTCCTTTCAGAAAAGATCTGTCAGTAATGCTACCTCTTATTTCATATATCTTCTGAATCCTGCTTGAATTTCTGACAGTTTCCTGTTGATATATTCTTTTTAAATTACCTTCAGCAACATTTTTCTTGTTTGTGATAGAACAGATATTCAAAAATGTTCACATCCTGTTGGGTCATCTTGCTTTGGACTGGTAACAAATATGGATGTTTCCCAGTAAACTGGCGAAGTATTGTCCTCCAAATTTCTTGGCATAGACTAGAGAATGTTTCAAGGGCAGCGTCAGTGTGTCGAAACATTTCAGTTGGAATGCCATCTATTTCTGGAGTCTTGTTTTTTGCTACTACCTCCAGTGCAGCTAGGACTTGTCTCGTCACCACCATCAGTTCTTGATCATGTAAATGCTTCCTCTTGAAATGACTATATGCTGATTAATTATTTGGAGTATAATGACTCTGGGGTCTTCCTTCTATCATTTTTGAAGCTTCTTACATCATTGAATATTTAAATGTTAGTGACTAATATTTCCAATATGGATTGTTTGCCACTTTTTCCTAGTCTGCTTAGTCTGGAAGCTGCAGTGAAGCCTGTTCATCACCGTGTCTCTGCTAGTATTTAAAATACTGGTGGCATATGTTCCAGCACCAAGACAACAGGCAAGACACCGCGGTACAGCAAACTGACAAACAAGGGGTGGCTCTTATCTTACAGTGAGTCTCTATAGGATTTCCAAAATATTTGACCTTCATAGGAGACACAAATATCCACTAAAAGTATGCATTGTGAGTACGTTATGCAGCCTTATTTGGGGTAAACTAAACCCAACCTGTTGTTGTCGCATTTTTTTCGGACTCAGTGTCCATAAACAATGGAATAGATACAACATAGGCTATCCAAGCCTGTAGTCTTGATGAAAGCAGCTCGCCACACCTTTCTTTCACAGACTTGCTGGTGAGCTGGACGCTCTGATCTTTTGGTTCACAACTGAACACATAAGCACTGTGCCTTCAGGGATCCTAATTATTGGTATTGTTGGGCATTATTTAATTACTCTTTCCAATATCCCTAAAAGCAGGTGGCACTTCCATTTTCAATAGGCAAGGAAATTGAGGTTACCTACCCGCAACCAATAAAACATGATTCCAAATTTTAATTCTATGACAAAACAATTTAAAAGCAAAAATAATATGAGAGAGAGAAAAAAGCATGTATTTTAAAGTTTGAAGAGCTCAAGTTCCATTAGCCATAGAGTAAGAACCTTTATGATAATATGGAATTTTCAGACTATGTGTTATTCTAGAACTACATTAATGTGTAAATGGTAAAATACTCCAGGAAATAATGAGCATTCTGAAAGTCTTAAAAGAATACAATATTTAGTCTTGTACTTTACATTTCTTTATTCCTCTCCTCAACCTATCTTCTTGTCTTGCCTTCTAATTCTCCAATTCTGTGTTGTTTTTACATGGTATTACTGAAATCATCTTTTGAAAATTACTTTCAATTGCTATTCTCAAAGGCTTTTCCCTCTTGAAAGATAAAACTGAGAACCAGGGGAAATTTTTCCTCATCATTTGCTAGGTAGGGCACAGCTTTCTTCTGCCAACACATGCTATACATATTAAGTTGATGCCATTAATTGTTGCTACTAGAAGTTATATGACTTTCATAGCCTGCACCCTAGTAATAATAAATTTAAAATTAATTCGTCATCTAAAATACAGGAATTATGCATTAGGAAAATTGTATAATATACTCATATAATTCTGAGATCTTCTTACAGAGAGCATTCACACTATCTTCCTTGGTACTCTAAAATTTATTATTCAAATGAGTCTCTATATTTGTCTTCTTTACTTTCGCTTTCACAGAAAAGTCTTTAACCTAACAATAAGACATAGAATATCTATTCCTGGCAGGTAATGATAATAGAATTTCTTACATGTCAACAAATTAGCAGTTGAAATTCTTAATCAGCCTTCCTTCCTTTTAATTAGCCTATAAAAATTAAAAGTTTATATATTACCTAAATTGATTTAGGTCCTAGTTTTTATTTTTAAACAGCAGCATGAATGTCATTTGCTGCTTGGTTGAGTTTCAAAAATAATGATTTTTAAAACTGACAAGCTTTTATTTTTATTTTTCTTTGGTTGTATTTACTTATGTAATTTGGGACAGCCTTCTATTAAAATGTCTTATGTTTAGTTTGATTGCTTCTGCTACTCAATGAACCCTGATGAAGTTCATTCTTTCCTGTAAAGACAACAATCAATAATAAGACTTTGACCAGAAAATGATTAATGCTAAAAATGTGACATTAACTTATTCCTTTAGCAAATGTTAAATATATTCTATACCTGTATTTACTCACCCAGAAGTCCTAGAAGAATGTAGCCAAAAAGGAAAAATAAGAAGAATACGCAGCACAGAACATCTGTACAACTCCTAAAAATAAAAAGGAATAAAGAATTAAAAGTGAATCCAAAATGGCTTGTTTAATGCACAAGATACCGGTAGAGAGAAACAGGCAATAATGTGTCTATTGATGTGATTTGTATTCAATAATTCTATTTTTTTAAAGAAACAATTTTTTTAAAGAAACAATTTAAAAAAACAAATTACTGAGTCCACTCTAACTCTAGGCGACCTTATAGGACAGAGAGAACTGCTGTGTGCTTCTGAAACTAACTGTTTAAGGGAGGAGAAAGCCTCATTTTTCTCCCAAGGAGTGGCCAGTGGATTCGAACTTCCATCTTGCAATTAACAGCCTAATATGTAACTCACTGCTGCCCTAGAGCTCCAGTAACTCCAATCGAGTAGATGTATTCCTGTATTTTAGATGTATTACTTCAACAGCAATGGATTGGCCAAGACTCCACCAGTAAAGAACCTTCCCTAGGAGTCTGGCTATTTTATATTCTTCATTTTTTATTTGTAAAAGGCTTTTGGAGGTATATAAACATCAACCTGTCTTTTAAATTTTGAAACTGTAATTTTTTTGGCTTCTGTAAACAAGTTTTATTTAAATAAGAGTTTAAACACATTACATAACATTAAAGCTGAAGGAGGAGGAGGAAACCAGTTGCTACTTCACATGGCATTGGGCAGCTGTTGCTGCTAAGTTGCTAGAGCTACAGCCAGCGACATCCTTTGAAATTTGTTCCCTTGTCAAAAGTTTAGTGCTGATAGACGATTGGCCTCACATTCTAGTGATCGTTGGACACCCCCTAGCTAGGGTATGTCTGCTCAAAAAGAACCAAGACTTTGGTGCCAAAGCCAGAAAGTCTATCACCTGACCAGAGGGAAGAGACTGAACTGCTAAGGTCCACCTCCTTGACCGGGTGGCCGCAACACCAGGGCATCTTTCTCTGGCTACTAAAGCACTAAAACCCTAGTGCAGGGTTTCCCAAAGTAGGCAATATTTCTCACTCTGGGAGGCTGGAATGATCCTGGGGAGCTGCAAAAGCAGATACTTACACTTGAACCTGGATGATGGACTATAGCACAAAAGTGTTTCATTGCTAGGTAAGTTTTTTCTAAGGAAGGAGTTGGTAGGCCAATTAAGTTTGGGAATCTATGCTCTAGTAGAACAGCTGCCTGTCCCTTCCTCTCCACTGGGGATTGTCCAGGAGGTGGATACCATTTTCTTAGGGCAGGGGAGTTTCGGGCCAGACAGAGCCTAGAACTTGGGGCTCAGAGGTTGGCTGAAACATGATGCTACTGTTATGTTTCAGGCTGGGCACTGCCAGGCGCCTACTGCTTGACCTCTCTTTCCAGGAGGGACTTCAAGACTAGACAGCATGGCTCTTTACAGTCTACTGCATGAAGGAGTTATACTAGTCCAAGTTAAAAGTGGACCCCAACTGGCTACATCATACAAGCTCTGAGGTTTTAAACTTGTGACAGGGAACATAGGGAATTTTTCTGCTCATTGCAAGGAAATCTTCACTTACACTTGCGTGAACCACAAGCACCTAAAACCCATGATCTTCAGCTGGTCGTCCTTAGCCAGTTCAGTCTCTGCAAGGAACTGGCCTATGTTCTTGCTCTGGTCACCCTTCCCCATATTCTGGATGCTCGATCACAGTGCCATTGCAGGCAAATTTCTTCTCAAACGCCTTCACTCGTTTCTTTTTGTCGTCCTCATCGGCGATCCCTTGGTCAGTGGTCAGGGACTTCCTGCCGCTGCGCTGTTGAACCCTTACACGGATAGAATCCTCGGTCCCCGCAGGCAGCAGTCCTCACCCTCACTTGCATCAGCAAAGGGGTGGAAAGAGTGGCGCTTCTGGATAGCGCACATACGATAAGATTGCTTTTCCTCGGTGGAAACGGCTTGCAGCAAGCGGCTGGAGAAGGCTGGCAGGGGACACAAAGCATTGGGAAGCGAGGGAACTCGAGGGGGAGGCTGTTGAGTCCACAGGGGCGGCTCAGTGACTGGGGCCTGAAACTGTAATTTAAGTGATTTGACTTTATGATTTTTCTCACCATGCCTCCCTGACACAAAATGGAGCAAAAATAGTAATTCTCTTTTCCTTCCCTTTTTTTCTATATACACTTTTGAAAGATATGATCATTGTCATCAAGTTCATTTCAGCTCCTTTGCTAAGTTTGTGAGACGGTAAATCTTCCCAGGGGCAGAACGCTTCCTCTTTGATGAGCAGGTTGACGGATGAGGTCAAACTGGGGAACGTGCAGTTAGTTAGAGAACCGAAGCAGATACTTCCCTGACAGTAGCTCCAGAGCTCCTCTGTGCATTTTCCCATACATTTATGGAAGTCTCCCGGTCCTATTTTTACAGGAGAGTTCCCAGGTGGTGCAGTTATTGTGATCACTGATAGCCAAAAGGCTGGCGGTTTCAGTTCATTCAGGGCCTCCTCTGAAGAAAGGCCTGACATTCTCCATCCAAAATATGATCCATAGAAAAGTCTATGACTACAGTTCTACTCTGACACATATGGGATCAACGTGATAGGGAACTGACTTGGGTTTGTTGTTGTTTTATTTTTAATCTATTATTATTAAAAGGTTAACTTAGAATTTTCTGAAGAGCAGAGTTAAAATGGTTCTGCCAACAGAGCATATACGTGATTGAAAAAATAAACTATTTTAAAACTTTAATTTTCCATCATTATAGTCAGCCACATATGGCTAAGATAGAGAAACCCCAACTCTGATGCCAGCTGGGATCCAGTAGAGTCAAACTTCTCCATGTCCAGTATTGCTTAGTCTTAATATCATATCACATTCAGCTTGCAAGTGGTTTGGAATGGGAAAGCTGTCTTCCAGTGAGGCTGAATGAATGAGAAATGATAGACAATCCTTCATTTTGAACTCAATGAAGAATCTACTGTGAGTAAAAAAATACATCAACTTATGTGACAGGTTAAAAGTTACACTGGCACAATAATTTTATAGCAAATAATTAACCTGACCCTTCAGGCATTTGGATACCCGCTAACTTTTTAGCCCAGAGGCTTAATTTACACACTCTTTTAGAGATGGCAGTAATAGTGACCATCCCCATCATATTAATACTCGTAGTTATTTTTGTCATGGGTCACTGATTTGATTCGTAGTTACAGTTACCCTCCACGCAGCAAAATGAACACTGCCTGGCCCAGGGCCATCCTCGGAATGGCTCTGTTTGAGCTCACTGTAGGGAATTTCATAGTCATCGATGCAGTAATAGCTTAGATTGTTAAAGTCTTTTCACATTTTGATACAGTTAACTTTGTGAATTTTCTAAAATTATCTTTAGATTGTTAGGAGTCATAAATTGGGTTGACTTGCTTAAGGTTCATAAGAAACATAGTTACAGAGACAGGCACAAATCTATGTCTCCAATTCTTTAATATTCTCCCTTTGTAGTAAATATTGTTACAATTTCCTGTGGAGATTCACAAACACTATATTTAAAATTTAAAAACAGGCACACATTTTCCTATTATTTTTTAACTCACACTTGGACGTGAACCTTTCATAGAAAAAGTTAATTATGGTTAATTCATAACAAGCTATCATTTATTTTGATCCAAATTTGTCCCAGGATTTTTAAAAAATAGAATTTAAGCGTCATAAGCATAGCAATAAAAAGAGGAGAAACCCGTTGTTCTCATTTTCTTTACCTAACAACCATTGAAAGCTAAAACCTGTTTTGGTGTGAAGAGAGCATCTGTTTCCTGTGAATCCTGACACATCCTACTCAGAATCAGGTTCCCATCCTGCCAGAGCCGTGTTTATATAGTGAGACATTTAATAAGAAATGCCTTCAGGTAAAAGAGCTAAAACGGGTGTACTTTAATCAGAAATCTGTATGAAATCACCGCCTTTGTGTGTAAGCACAGCCACCAAGAAGAGGGAGAGGAGCGAGATGAAGGTCTATTATTTTACTTGCTTCTACCCATAGATGTACACTATGTAGCACATACTATAAATCTGTCTATAAGTGCACAGTGCCACGATGTTATGTGGTAACACTATCACGTGGGATTTTACACTGGGATTTCTATTTCCTTTTGGTGCCAAAGACATTCGACTCCCCCGGGGACCAAGCACGATGCCCATGCACCATTCTCAAAGTAGCCCCTTTTCTCATACCGGTTAGATCACAATTCTCAACTTTTCACATTGGAGCTATTGGGGGGTTCATTCTGGGATCAGAGAGCATTATGTATTAAAGTTGACTTTGAGTTTCTGGAACATTGCTTTAGAGAAACAATAGATGAAACCTCATGGTCAGACTGGATAATTTTATCTTTTTTAAACACAAATGATTATTTTTTATTAATTAAAATCATTTTATTGGGGACTCACACATAGCTTTTCACAATACATAAATACATATACTGTGCCAAGCACCTTCATATGCCTGCTGCCATTATCATTCTCCAAATATCTGCTTTTCCACTTGAGCCCTTGATATCAGCTTCCCATCCTTTCCCCTCTGTGCCTGCTCCCCACTCTCCCACCAGCTCTCAAAACTTTATATATTATTATTGTTCTGTCATATCTTACACTGCCCGACATCTCCCCCTGCCCATTTCTCTGATGTCTGTTCTCCAGCTAGGAGGTTATGTGTAGATCCTTGTAGTTGGCTCCCTCTCTCGACCTCACCTTCCCTCTGCCCATCCGGTAACTCTACTCTCAACACTGGCCCCGTGGGGTTCATCCGTTCTGGGTTCCCCGTATCTCTAGCTCCCATCTCTAGCAGTGCACCTTCTCCAGTCCAGTTGGATTTGTAAGGTAGAGTTGGGGCCATGATAGTTGTGGGGAGGAAGCCTTCAGGAACTAAACAAAAGTTGTATGTTTCATCGTTGCTTCACTGCACCTTGACTGGCCTGTCTCTTCCCTGAGACTCTCCTGAAAGGGGGTGTCCAATTGCCCACAAGTGGGCCTTGGATCTCCAGCCTCCTCTCCCCCTTATTTGTAGTGATGTGATTCTTGTTCTTTCATTCTTGATACCTGCTCCCTTCGATCTCTCTTGATCAGAGGCTGATGTGCTTCTTCCAGGTGGGCTTTGCTGCTTCTGTGCTAAATGGCCACTCATTTATCTTCAAGCCATTAAGATCCCAGACACTTTATCATTTGGTAGCTGGGCACCATCCATTTCCTCCACTCTGTTTGCCACTGTACCCATTTGTCTTCAGCGATCATATCAGGAGGATGGGCACATATTGATTTTGATTTTTGTTCTTTGATATCTGATACCTGATTCTTTCAACACCTCATGGTCACAGAGGCAGCTGTGCTTCTTTGATGGTGGGCTTTGTTGCTCCTGAGCTAGATGGTTGCTTGCTTCCCCTCAAGCCTTTAAGATCCCAGATGCTATCTTTTGATAGCTGGGCAATATCAGCTTTCTTCACCACTCTTGTTTATCTCCCCCCCACACACACACATAAACACAAATGATTTCACACATCCTGAAAGTTATGAACAGAGAATAAAAGAGCCAAAAAAAAAACCAGAAAGTTTTTTCTGTATGAGGTGTTCAGTTTTCCCTTCATTTATTTATGATTAATTTGATTTGATTGGGCTATATGTAGTTTTAGAAATTTTATCTGAAAAACAGGCTGTGTGTGTGTGTGTGTGTGTGCTTTGCCATTTCTTCAACTAGGTTATGCTTCTTACTGTTTCTTCAGGTATATTCTGTCCAAAAATATCAGTCTTAGAAAATTATTGAAAAATTGGATTTGGGACTGAGCCGTGTGGTGTAGTGGTTGAGTGTGGAACTGCAGCCCTCTAGCTTGGCAGTTCAAATACAGCAGCAGCTCTCCAGGACCAAGGCTGGGCCTCCCACTCCCACCAAGGGCAGTGATGCCCCCTCCCCCAAAGACAAACAAACAAACAAAAGAAAAATTGGATTTGTATAAATATAGCTTGCGAATCAATGTGTGGATCAAGGCGCATAGCCAAAGTGTAACAATGTTTTGGAGTTACAGCATCCTGTCTTTTTTCTATGAGACGAATGATTTTTAAAAACCCAGGATATAACTGGGATTTATTTTTTAAGACCCCTGAAGAGATACAGATAAGATTCCTGGGTGACATAAATCCATGTATAAAATCATTCTCAAGGGCTGAGCCCCAGTGGCGTAGTGGTTGAGTGCGGAACTGCAACCCGCAGGCTTGGCGTTCAAATCCAGCAGCAGCTCTCCTGGAGCAAGGCTGGGTAGCTCCCATGACCACAAAAGGGCAGTGATGCCCCCCCCCCAAAATCATTCTCAAATAAATTTCAGGTAGAGGTCTGTCATGGCTACACTGCTTGTGGTCCCTATGTCCATCCTCGTAAATTAGAAGGATGTGTTTGTTCGTCAGCACAGGGTCAGTTTGATTCATAGGAACCCTGAATAAAACAAAACAAAACACTTCCTCCTCCTGCACCTTCCTTACAGTCTCTGCTATGTTTGGGCTCTTTGTTGCAACCACTGTGCTTATCCATCTTGCTGCAGGTCTTCCTTGTCTCTGCGGATCTTCTATTTAGCCAAGCATGCTGTCCTCCAGGGACTGGTCACTCCTTGATAACAGGTCAAAAATGTGTGAGATAATGTCCGTCCATCCTCCCTTTTAGCGAACAATCTTCGTGCTTCTGCCAGGACAGATGTGTTTGTACTGCTGGAATTCCACGGTATATTCAATATTCTTCACCAACATCATAATTCGAATGCATCATTTTGCTTTGGACTTACCTTTTCATTTGGCAAAGAAGCTCTGGTGGCACTGTTGAGGAAGCATGGAGTGCTAATGGAAATGCTGGTGATGCAAATCTACCAGTCACTCTGTGGGAGAATGATGCAGCTGTCCTTTCCCATAAAGATTTATAGTATTGCCAATCTTGTATGGGGTTACTATGGGTGTGAAAGGACTCACTGACTGACATCAGTAAAGTTTATTTTGCCAACCTGGCCAATGAATATGTGTGGGAGTAACTGAAGCTCAGCGCGATAAGTAGCTCGGCGAGGCAAGCCTTTTGGGTCTCTTGTTATCTGATGGCCAGACCGGTGTGTGACTACCTTAGCTAGTTCTCTGCCTCGGCTGGCAAGGCTCACTTCCTGTGAGACGTCCCTGAGGAGAAGCCACATGGACCTATTCTGATGCAGCCCTGGGTGCTGGAGCAGCCGTGTGGAGACCGCTGTCAGCACCAAGATGCTTACGTGTTCGTTGATTCAGCCTTCCTCCTGCCTTTGGCATCATTGTGTGTATTGTGTGGATTTGAGGAGGGCTTTTAACACCAATGTCAGACATATGGGCTAAGGTTGGACTTAAGGGCTTGGACTGGCCTGGGTTGGGACGTTTTCTTAATGTTCACTTACCATTTATATAACACTCTTTCTTATATGCATATGATTTTCTGTGGATTTGTTTCTCTAGTTTACCCAGACTAACACACTGGCATTAGTTTGGTTTTTTTAGTTCATTACTCATGTTCTAGCTTTCACAGACATACACAGTGATGTAAGATACCATGGTTTGGGTCAGGTGTACTTTAGTTCTCAAATAAGACTAGGATGTCAATTATAAATGTATTTTCAGATTTACCTTTTCTCCTGCCTCTAGTCCACAAATACAGAATATCTATGAAACAAATTCCAAAGTTTCCTTTGACTTTCCTCTCTTCTTAGATTATTGTCTGCAGTCAATTCGCAAGTTCACCTGATTCCTTGTCTCCGATGTGTCTTTCATCTACCCCCTTCCTTTTATTCCTGCTGCCTGTGCTCATTCCAGCTTTTCTTATGCTAGCTTCAAACTATTGCCATGGCCCCTAATCAGGCTCCTCCATGAAATTTCTGCCTGACTCGATTCATTTTGTACGACACTGATTCCACTGATGTGTGCTCCCCTTAGTGCATTGTTTTAAAAACCTGCAGTGCCTCTCCACGGCTCTTTTAATAATACTCAAACCTCTTACCTTTCTATGCAAGACTGTACACATTCATCTCATGCTGAGAACCTATCAATTCTACCTTTATCTCCTTCTACTTCCCTCCGTGTTCTTCAGCCAACTTGGCTTTTGCCATTCTTTTCTATCCCACACTCTTTTTTGTCCACACTCAAGATGGTCGGCTCAGGGAACCCGAGCAGCTTAGGGGGACTAGATCTTTACACATATCACCTGCATTTAACAATTAACAATGTTCCCCTTGACCGTCAAAAGTACCCAGGCGTGGCTTTCCGCCCATCTAACAAAATCCCATGCTGTGAATCAGTTCAAATATTCCCTCTTTCATGAAATTTCCAATTAGAAGATATGCGTCTCTCTTTTTGTAGACCAAAAATGTTTTGTTTGCACAACTTTCTTCCATATGCTATCACTTAGATCAAGCAACCATGGCAAACTACAGCACGTGTGCCAAACATACACTAGCATACCAGGTTAAGCCAAGGTCACTGGTGCAACATTGGCACTGTAGGTGAACATGACGTCAGCAGTTTGAAACCATGCACTGCTCTAAGTGATACAGATGAGGTGTTCTGCTCCTGTGAAGGGTTACAACTTCTGAAATCCCCAAAGGTACTTCAAAGATTCTGTCTTTTGAGTTGGCGTCAACTTGATGTCCGTGAGACTGGTTTGGGGTTTGGTGCGTTAATAATGGTTTCTATAGTAGTTAATAGTAATAAAAAGGAAAAGAATAGTATTTGTGATAAGTGAAAATTATATATACTTAAAATTTCATTGTTCATATGTAGAATTATATTATCTATATTGAAGCCATTTTATTTATGGCTGTTTTGTGCTGTGTGACTGAGTATTTGGAATAGAAAGCATGTGGCTGAACAAGTTCATAATATTCACTACCTATCTCTCTATGGGAAAAGTGTCCTGGTTTTCTTCCCAGACTATGAGAGTTCACTCTAACAGAATTTAACACAATATTTTGCATGCTACAGAAATTCAGCATATCTTTATTCTGTGAATGATTAGTAAGATACACCTCTAACTGACAGGCAAGTAGACCATAAGCAAACTCTGGTAAAAAGCTCTGTTGTAACTCATGCTTCAGTTCTCTTTTTTCAAGAAATCATTTTACTGGTGGCTCATACAGCTCTTATCACCATCAATTCATACATCAATTGTACGCAGTGCACATCTGCACATTTGTTATCATCATCATTCTCAAAACATCCTCCTTCTACTTAGGCCCTTGGTATCATCTCCCCATATTTCCCTCCTCCCCATACCACCCCCATGAACCCTTAATAATTTACAAATTGTCATTGATTTGTCATATTGCACACTGTCCGATGTGTCCCTTCACACACTTCCCTATTGTCCATACACCAGGGTGGAGGTCATATGTAGATCCCTGTGATTGGTTCCCCTTTTCTACTTCACCCTCCCTTTACCCTCCTGGTATCACCGCTCTCACCAGTGGTCCTGAAGGGATCATCTGTCCTGGATTCCCCCTGTTTCCGGCTCCAGTGTACATCCCCTGGTCTAGCTGGATTTGTCAGGTAGAATTGGGTTAGTGGGTGGAAGGAAGCATTTGAGAACTAGAGGAAAGTTGCATATTTCATTTTGCTCCACTGTACCTTGACTGGCTCATCTCCTCCCTGTGACCCCTCTGTAAGGGGATGTTGCTTCACATACAGCTGAGCTTTGGTTCCCCAATATGTACTCTCTCTCTTTTATGATGATATAATTTTTAGTTCTTTGATGCATGCTATCTGATCCCTTCGACACCTCATCGTCACACAGGCTGGTGTGCTTCTTCCATGTGAGCTTTGTTGCTTCTCATCTAATGACCACTTGTTTACTTTCAAGTCTTTTAGATCCCAGATGTTATATCTTTTGATAGCCAAGCACCATCAGCTAACTGCACCACATTTGTTTATGCACACATTTGTCGTCATATCGGGCAGGTGTGCATGCAATGTTATGATTTTTAGTTATTTGAAGTCTGATAACTGATCCCTTTGACACCTCATGGTCATACAAGCTGATGTGCTTCTTCCACGTGGGCTTTGCTTCTGCTGAGCTAGATGGCTGCTTGTTTATTTTCAAGTCTTTAAGATGCCAGATGCTGGATATTTTGATAGATGGCCATGGACCTGAATGGTGGATAATCTATTCAAGTTTTTGTCTCTGAGGTAGTAATCCTATTTTATTTGATAAGTACATATCTTGTTGTTGGTAGGTGCCATTGAGTTAATTCTGACCCTGACCCTGTGCCCGACAGAAGGAAATACTGCTCTATTCCAATGCCATCCTCACAATTGTTCCCATTCCTGAGCTCATTGTTGCAGCACAGGGTAAGTCCGTGCCCTTATGGGTCTTCCCCTCTGTCATTGTCATTCTACTTTATCAAATGTGGCATCCTTTTCTGGGGATTGGTCTCTACTGACAACATGCACAAGTATATAAAATGAAGTTTCACCATTCTTGACTCTTAAGACCACATATTTTAGTTTCACATTAATTCTTATTTGCCAGCACTTGTCATTCTGCTTCTTTTTTGTTTGTTTGTTTTAGGGCATCACTGCCCTGGTGGTGGGAGTAGGAGGCCCATCTTTTGCCCCTGTGGAGCTGGAATTGAACCTCCATCCCAGTGGGCCACAGTCCCGCGCACAACCACTATGCCACCGGGGCTCAGCCCCTGCTTCTTTTTCAAGGACAGAATACTTACTCCATTGAGAAGCTGATCCATTTACTGGTTTTATTTATAACAGAAGAAATTCCAATGATATCAACTATCCTGAAAGGCCATTAATATCGTGCACTAGATTGAGAATGGAATGTCTAAAAGTCGTTATTCTCTGACAGGTCATCTATTCATGCCTAATGAGTCTGTTTAGGGACTGTTCACTGCCTTTAGGACTGCATTTGGATGTTCACCTTTTGTTCCAAAGTCCACAGTGTCACTAGAGTATATCTGTCTACAACACAGCTGAATTTATAAGACCAAGTCTGGAAACATTGCTCCTCTGTGACTCTGATGGTACCTGGATGATATCATTACATTTTGTTACTTCTCAGATTCTTATTGCAAAAGTCTGTTCCAGGAAATAGCATGAATGTGTCATTTCCCAGAATCTCTATCAGAGAACAGTGCACTGTGGAACTATCTTTCAAGCTTCTCAGAGAACCACTTGAAAAACAGCAGACAGTGGCTGTCATTTGAGATTGGACAGATAATATAAGTTGATAATAATTGATGAGCAGACTAAAAGTGTTTGGGGTTACTTGGGGATAGATTTTTATATATGTTACGACATAACTTACTTCTATTTCCCCACATTCCATCTATTTATTTGATGAAAAGTCTGGTAATTTTATGAAAGGAGTATTTCTCTAAGAGGGGCTGTTCCAAGGAGTTAATTATGCCCTTTCTCCTCACTCAATTTCTCCACTCCTTTCCAGAAACATTGGCTACAATTCACTATTGTTCTCTTCCCCAAAGCACAGAGTTAACTTATGATTTGCAACTAAAAAATATTTTTAAACATGGGTTTTTTTGGGGAGCATCACTGCCCTCTGGTAGGAGTGAGAGGCCCAGTCTTGCTCTTGGAGAGCTGCTCCTGTATTTGAACCGCTAAGCCAGTGGGCCACAGTCCCGTACTCAACCACTTATGCCACCGGGACTCAGCCCTAAACATGGGGTTTTTAATAAGAAAGTTATGCTGGCCATTTCTATAATTATAATAAGCATTTAAAGTACATCTTGAGTATTTATCCTATTAAAATTAAAAATTTAATAGGAAGCTAAAAATGAACTTTTAATTACATGAACTGATGTTTTCAGGTGTTCAGACCTAACTTGAGTGTTCTACAATTTAAACTTGAAAATTGCATTTATCATAAGACATAATTTTGGCACCCAATCAGTGAAAAAGATAAGTCAATTTTTGTGAGATTTCTTTAAAAGTACATTTTCAGCTGTTGCTGAAAAAAGAAGGCAACAAAAACTTACTGACCTAAGAAATGTATAGTGATATCAATACTATTACTGTATGCTATCTAGTCAATTCTGACTCATAGTGGCACTTCATGTAGAACTGTGCCCATATTTTCCAAATCTATTCAATCATTGTGAGTTTAAGAACTTGATTTGGCCTCTTTATCTGTTTTCTGAACAATATTGTTGTTATTAGATACCATCTAATAAGTCATAATAGGTAACCTATGTACAATCATTTTAAACATTTCCCAATGCAAATTATCATGGTTTGAATCAGACACACCTTAGTCCTTAAAGTAACATCATTGCTTTGTAGTACTCTAAAGCAGCAGTGGTGGGTCGCAACTCCTTTGTGGAACCAACGACCTTTTTAGAGGGGTCGCCCAAACCATAGCAATAGCAAAATTATAGTTATGAAGTAGAAATGAAAATAATGTTATGGTTGGGGGTCACCACATGAGGAACTGTGTGGAAGGTGGATAACTGCTGCCATCTTTTGCAGCAGATGTGTCTGATGCAGCATGTCCTTTGGTTTCTTTACCACTCTCCCTTGGGCCTTGTGTATCCAAGTAAAACAAATCATTGACAGCTTCATTTTCCCCCATTTCTCACGATGTTGTTCACTTGTCCAGTGATGAGGGGCCCTGTTTTCTGGATACTGAGGTGCAATGCACACGGAAGGTTGTGTTCTGACCAGCTGTAGCATTTCAAGACCTTTTCCCATCAAACACTGAAGACTGTGCCATGTGCCTATCTCCAGTTGTTAGGAAGCCTCCGTCCAATTCTCCTAGAGAATACTTCACACTGTCCAGCTTCTCAGATTATTTGCATAGCATATAGATTGAATAGGTATGACAAAAGGCTATAACCCTTCCCCCCCAACACACACCCTTCCTGATTTTAAGTACTCTAAAATGGTTCCCCCCTCCCCCTCCCTTTGGTTTATGGATAGGTTCCATTCTGTGCACTGTGGTATAATTTTTTATGATCCATACAGTTGGGAGCCTTTGCAAGTTATTGCTAGGTGTTATCTAGTCATGACTGATAGGGACGCTATGTGCAACAAGACCAAACCTTACCCAGCCTTCACCACAGTCACAGTCACTGTGATCTCTGAACTCATTGTTACAGCCACTTGGTTAGTTGATCTTCTTGGTGGTCTTTCCCTTTATTGATAACCAATCTGCTACTTTACTATGCATGATGTCTTTTTCAAAGACTGAGGGAACACGATCTAGCCTATGGGAGCATTCTTTCTACATCTTCCAAAACAGATTTGCTTGTTCTTCAGAGAGATCATACTTTTTTCAATATTCTTCACAAAAAGTGTAATTCAAGTGCATAAATTCTTAGTTGGTCTTATTTATTCATTGTACAGTTTGCACATACATATGAGGTGAGTGAAAATATACCACAGCTTGGATCAGGTACATCTTAGCCCTCGAAATGATATTCTTACTCTTCAATACCATAGAGAGAGCCTGTGCAGAAGATGTGCCCAATGTAATACCTTTTCTGATTTCTTGACTTGTGCTTCCATGAATATTGATGGTAAATTCAACCCATATTCAACCCAAATCTCTGAAAACCCTTCAATCTTTCTCCATCTATGGTGATGGTGTCTGTTCATCCATTTGTGAGGGGTTTTATTTTATTTACCTTGAGGTCCTCCAAGAGTGATACCTTATTCTTTAGATAATCCAGTTAGTAGAATAAATATCGTGAAAGGCTGCAATCTTGATGCATAACTTTCCTGATTCTAAACAGTATTCCCTTGTCTGCTTTGAAAAAGTGCCTCTTGAGCCACATGCAGGTTCTGCAGGAAGATAATGAAGTGCTTTGGAATTTCCATTCTCAATGTTAAGTATGGTTTATTATGATCCTTATAGTTAAATGTCTTTGTATAGTCAATAAAAAATGTAATCATCTTTCTGGTATTTTCTACTTTCAACCAAGATCCACCTGACAACCTTTCATTCAAGATCCACCTTTCATTCAACAATCTCTATTGAGTCCTGTAACGATTTCTGGCAGACCCTGTTGGTGTACTGCTATAGCCATTGTTGAATTAACATCTGTAAAATTTTACTTGCCTATGATGTTAATGATATTGTTCTAAAATGTCTGCATTCCATTGGATCACCTTTTGAATGGGAATATGGATCTTTCCAGCCAGTTGTCTTCTAACTTTCCTGGCATACATGAGTGCGTGCTTCCCATATCTCTGCAGCTTATTTTTGGTAGTCCATCCATTCTTGGAACCTTGTTTTTGACTAATGCCTTCAGCAAAGCTTGGACTTCTTCCTTCAGTACTATTGGTTCTTGATCATATGCCACTTCTTGAAATGTTTGACTATAAACCCATCTTGCTGGTTCAGTGACTCTCTGTTCCTGCCATCTTCTTTTGATGCTGCTCCCTTATTCAATATTTTGAGCTGCCGTTTGGAATGTTCTGTTTAGCTCTTTACATTCATAATGTCTTCCTATTGCTGTAGCTACTGTCCATCCAAAAGCAAGTTTCAGAGTCTCTTCTGATATCCACTTTGGTCGTTTCTTTTTTTCCCTGAGATTACAGGTTTCCTAGTCCATCTTGATTGAATAATTGAGTTTTGATCAGAAATTATACAAATCATGTATTTATAAATCAAGTTTCTCATTCCCAGACATTTTTAACTTACTTTGGGGACATTTATTTAAATGAAAACAATAAGGGAAACATGATATATTGGCATAAATATTATCAAGCATAATACTAGTATGCTGTTGGTAAATACATGTAAACAACATTTTACCATGTGTCTGCCAGCTCGGCAGAACCAATATCTCATTTTTTAATGAGCTTGGCAAACCAGTTGTGAAAATGGCACTTGCATTTCGCTTCTTTCTAGGTAGGTGGTTGGGCTAATGTGGAAATCACAATTTTACATTCCTTACTCGCTTTTAATATTCATTTGCACAACAGCAAATCCTAAGTGCCTATAGTGATGTTCATTGTGCCCATGTAGTATTTTGTCAAAAGCACACGTCTTATGAAATGAATAAGCAATTGTTACAAAGATAATTCCATCTGATGTTTTAAATGTCTGATGGCTCAAACACAATACTTGGCAAGTTGATCACCCTATAGATGGGATCTGAATGTGTTCTGGGTGCAGGTATCTCTTCATTGTTCCAGAACAGAAGTTTCTTTGGTCTGGCATAATCAAGAGCCACTGGCCTATGTCGGACAGTAAGGCTGTTCGGGACTGTGGTTTGTTGCTTGTGAGGATCAGCCAGCAGCTCCTGCTGACCAGTTCCTCTGCAGATAGGTTTTGGGATTCCCGCTGTCCTCCCCCTCCTTCTATAAATTGTGTGCTCATAATGTTAGCTCTGATACTTTTCTGTTCACAATATTAGAATTGCCATCTTGGGATTACACATGCAGGTATTGAATATTTTTTCATTACTATTTTAAAACATTTTGTTAGAACATCTCATTTTGGTACATCTTTTCTTGCTCTTATTTAAGGATTAGCTGTATGAGAAATAATAAACTACCTTTCTACCCCTTTTCTAATACTTAGAACACTCATTAGGGTAGCGAACCTGCTGTTAAATTGTTTGAATGCTAGCACTGGGCCTTAGGCATCAACCAGAACTAGGTGCCTCAGATGTCCCTTACTGAACAGTGGTTGGAGAAACTGTAGATTTGACTTTTCAGTCTCTACAGTAGATCAGGCAGGAAAGGGGTTTGAAATGAATATTGAGTGAGAAATAAGTTACAGAACATGCCACACCTAAGACATTTCATGTCAACTATAGTAAATAACATTTTTCTATTCTACTAATTTCAAAGAATGCACCCTAGAACCCTGTACTCAACCGCATCAGTGCTCAACATCATCGGGTTTCAACACAAAATATTGAGAAAATGTTGCAGTGGTGCTCAAACAAACTATTGGACTCCGACCTGTCAGAGGTGATTTTTGCAAACAAAAACAGTTCAGGTTTCTCTCACCCGGCATTAGTTGACATTGTTAGTATGCATTGTTCAAACATTTGCAACTGTGTTCCAAGCACTTTGTTATAATTTCCTTCATTTTTGTGACTTTTTATACTGTTTTTAGATCAAAAACAGGTCCTAAGAAAGTTTTATTTTTTAAAAAAGAATCATCATGATAAGGAATTCATTATCTTTGTTATCAATATTGTTGATGATAATTGAGTAAACCCTTTTAGAAAACAGTTAAGGAAATGCCAACAGCAGACCACATTAGATAGATTTTCTTTCTAAAGAAAGCCAACCAGGTCCTTGTGGAAAAAAAAAAGCAAAGAAGGGAAAAATCTCTTGAAAAGCAGCAAGGAGTTCATTTTATGGACTTCCCTTTTCAGTCTCTCTCTCTCTCTTCATATCGCCCCTCCATATCCATGCCTACAGATCCAAGTCATCAACATCAAGTATGGGCTATACTATACTTGTTGAAAACATTTTTAATGTTGTGTTTCTTATTTAAATTATATTATTTAACTCTGAACTTATTTACTTTGACATTTTTGTGTACTGTTTTGTATAAAAAGACAAGGTTAGGGTAAAAACTTGGTAGTCAATAACAGATTTATCTGCTTTCAATTACTTCTTATGGGAAAAATTGATTCGGAACTCATCTGCATCCCATCTCAACACCCTTTCTAGAATGGATTAGCGTTGAGGTCTGGGTTCTACTATACGTTGCTTAATGCAGATATGAATAGTAAGCATTAGATATATTTTATAGAATTAACATTGGAAAATATATAATATGAGCATTCACTGAAGTCAAATGAGCCAGATAGATATATTTTCCAGCAAAGTATATTTTAGAATTGACAGCAATAACTTTAAAATAACAATTTTAAAGTAATTTATCCAAGAAGGGCCTTTTTACTTTAACAAAAAACAATAAATCAATAAAATAAATCGTACTACTATGTTTTTCCATCATTCTGAAGTAAAAGTTCTTAGGGGTCTCATATTTTCTGAGGTTCCCCCAACTGCAAGTTCTTTCCTCTCTAGAAAAATTTTAATGGCTATTTAATGAAATTCCATGCTACTTACTTCTAATGTGGGATGGTGAGTATATGTGCATATGTGTGCACTTACACATTGGCAGAGAAGTCTGGACTGTCGGAGAAGGTGATATAAAGTTTCAAATACATGATCTTAGGCCTGAAAGACTATCATTTCATGATATAGAAGACAAACACTTAAAGTATTAACATTAAATGAATGAATAAGTTGAAATGTAACAGCAGATGGCTAGAGTGCTTTAAATTACAACACTGGAGATATCACAGGAGAGGGGTGTAAGTCCTGAATTATGAAGATGTTAATTAGTGGTAAAGAAGGCAATTCTAGTGGCAGAGGAGAAGAACAAGATTTAAAGAACAATACTAAGCATACATGATAGACGTGCAATGGAAGTCATGCTGGTTACAACTTTTGTTAGGTAGAAATTATAGAAGAGACTAGATTAGTATTGTGGAACCCACAAAATGATCAACTCATGCATTTATTTTCCTACTATTTATTGATTATTACTATTTTCCAAGCAGTATGGCAAAGTCTATGAAAATAATGATAAACAAAATAAACTTTTTTTAGGCAAAGAGCATATACTGAGATATGATTATGGGGAAATAGATCTGTGTGTATTTACTTAAAGGGTTAGTATTAGGCAGCATATGGACATTGGATTGCCACTCAAGTACTTCCTCAATGCAAGAACACTTTGTTCTATTAAATTGGCATTCCTTGATGCTCACCTTTCTGACACAATCAATGAAGACAAATGTGTGCACAAGCAAATGTGATGAAGAAAGCTGGTGGTGCCTGGCTACTAAAAGATATAGCATCTAGGGTATTAAAGGTTTGAAATTAAACAAGAGGCCATCTAGCTCAGAAGCAACAAAGTCCACATGAAAGAAGCACACCAGCATGTGTGACCATAAGGTATCAATAGAAGAAGCAATTATCAGGCATCAAGAACAAAAATCATATCATGACAATCCCACCTTCCTGATATGATCGCTGAAACAAAGGTGTTCATAAGCAAATGTGGGGAAGAAAGCTGTTGCTGCCCAGCTATCAAAATATGTAGGGTCTGGGGTATTAAAGGATTGAAAGTAAACAAGGGGCCATCTAGCTCAGAAACAGCAAAGCCCACATAGAAGAAGCACACCAACCAGAAGGACTGCAAGGCATCAAAGGGATCAGGTATCAGGCATCAAAGAACTAAAAATTATATCATTATAAATAAGGAGAAGTGCAGATTGGGGACCCAAGGTCCATCTGCAGGGGAAGTGACATTCCCTTAAAGAAGGGTCGTAGGGAGGAGACGAACCAGTCTGGACATAGGGTAGCAATGATGAAATACGCATCTTTCCTCTTGTTTTAAAATGTTTCCTCTCTCCCACAATCATGATCTGAATTCTACCTTCCAAATCCGGTTGGACCAGAGGATGTACACTGGTATAGTCAGGAACTGGATACATGGGGTATCCAAGACAGGTAATCCCTTTAGGACCAGTGGGGAGAGTGGTGACACTGGGAGGGTAATGGAGGGTGGAGTAAAAAGGGAGAACCAATTATAAGGCTCTACATATAACTACCTCCCTGGGGTGTCGACAACTGGAAAATGGGCAAAGGGAGACCATCAGATAGAGTTAGACAAGACAAAATTATAATAGTCTATAAATTATCAAGGGTCCATGAGAGATGGGGGAAGCAGGAAGGGGTGAAAAAAGGAGGAGCCAATACCAGGGGCTTAAGTGGAGAGAGGGTGTTTTGAGGATGATAGCATCAAAGGTACAAATATGCTTTGCATACAATGTGTTTATGAATAGATTGTACTAAGAGTTGTATGAGCCCCAATAAAACTATTTTTAAAAAATAAATGTTTTTCTTATGGAACTTACATTTTAAATAGGAATTGGGCAGCAATGATATAAACTACATAAATAATCTGTAGACAGACTATGTGGTGAGCATTAGGAAGGAAATTTAATATTATAAAAATTAATAATTATACAGGGTTCTTGGAGGCAGATTCTGAGGAAGTTCTGGAGTAGTATTTTCAACAGATAAATGGTTTAAAAAGTATGCTGATAGAGGAAATATGGGGGTAAGTGGTAGGAGCTAATATGAACACACACAGGGAGAAAGATGGGAGCTACAAAAAGGGGGTTGGTACATTTGAATGACTATGATTATTCCTCTCTCCATAGAGAGGAGCTTGGACTTGGTCTTTCAAGAGAAATCATTGTTTCATCTGTCTTAAAAGTCTTGACCATTGACAGTTCATGATTCAATTTGATAGCGAGTATCTCACTTGGATGGTTACAACAGCCATGTAAAGATAGTAAGAGAGCTAGCTTTTAAGACACCGTTTTACAAATTCGGCTATCCTTGACTACATTTTCTGTCCATGGAATGGGATGGGATGTTCTCCAATAAAGAAATAAAGTGCTTTTTTACTTAGATATATTTGGCATCGACTGCAGAATAAATGGAGATGAAGCACGTGGGGAATGGCAGAGGGTGAGACTTGAGGAGATGAGATCAGATCTAGGTTGATGCTGAGAAGGAAACCAGGCCAGTTCTTCTGCTTCAGAATTGCCAGCCTCCCAAGCACCATCTGTCTTCCCAGGAGATCGTGGAATGAGAGAGTATGGGAAACGTTTATGGTTTCCAAAAGGATGCCTCATGGATGTGAATGAATTTGTCTTCCATGGTTTTAACCGTCAGAGGTGGAGGTGGGGGGGTGGGGTGGAGAATCTCACATATCATTTGAACTCTAAATCTTACATTTATTTCTCCTAATGTTTTCAAGGAACTTTATATTCTCTCTTTTTTTATCATATCATCAAGGTAAAGGTGTATTTTCTTTGCATTTTCAGAGATCAAAGATGTTACTTTTTAAGTGTTCCACTGTAAATGTGGTTAGGTGATAGCTGTATTTTCTGTGATGGACACAAAGGGCTGTTCTATCTTTGTTTCAGTCCCTTGAGGCAACATCAAAAGCCACCTAGCCTTGAATGCGTCTGGATCTAACTGTCCCCTATAAACAATACATGTGACAAGTCAGCTGAATGATGTTGCTGCTAGCTCTTGTCAACTATATATAATTGGCCAAAGAAAGGATAAAGGACAAGTTGTCGAAGAGGATCGTGATAACTGAAAGCAAGACAAAACCAAGAGAGAAATCAATCAAAGGGTAAGAAAGAAAGAAGACAAAGTGAGAACGTGTGATAGGGTTCCTGGCGAGCATCAGAACTCTTAAGGCAAGCGTCGAGAGAGGAAATTGCAAAAGGGGAGAAATCAGAGAAATCTAAGATAAGATGCATAAAAGGAGACTATTTATGGCATAGGAAAAGATAAAACAGCAACCACGGAAGTTAGTGAAACTTAACTAAAATTCATTTGGGCCTGAAGGAAATCCCAAAACGTCCAATTATTTTTAAAAACACCAAAATAATAGACTGGTATGTTACTTTGAGGATTAAGATACACATGACCCTCATGTGCATGTGGAAGTTGGACATTGAATTAAGAAGAGGAAAGAAGAATTGTTGCATTTAAATTATGGTGTTGGCAAAGAATTTTGAAAGTACCAGAGGCTGCAAATAGAAGAAACAAATAAGTCCTGGAAGATGTACAACCAGAAGGCTCTTTGGAAGCAAGAATGGTAAAACTTGGCCTTCCCTACTTCAGACAGGTTGTCCATGTCTGGGGAAGGAACTCCGGCTTCGCAAAGTAGAGGGGCAGCCAAAAAGCAGAAGGCTTTTGATGGGACGAATTGACACACCAGCTTCAACAAAGGGTTCGAGAGCCATTGTCAAATGGTGCAGAACTTGGTGGTAATGGTTTGTGCTGCTGTGCCCTGGGTTGCTACGAGTTAGAAGCAGCTGGCCGGCCCCTGAGAACAATGTGTTTGAGAAATAAGATGATTAGGTATAGAATGATTATTATTATATTGTTACATTACATTTCTTTCTTTCTTGAGGAACTGTCATGAAGACCACATCTTACCTCTTCCATCTCTCAAGGCCAATTGTCACCAGGCAGAAATCAGATATGCCTCAAATCTCCCATCCTTTTTACCCAATTCTGACACTGACAGGCCCTCACACAGCACTCTACTTCTGTAGCTGGGTTGATCGTTCCATTGCGATATCCATGATTAGTGGGTTTATTGGGGAAATCGATAGGCTGCAATTCAGACAAGAAATACTGAGGATACGATTGTTCAGTCAGAGCAGTGTTTTGATGCAGTGCCTGTAGGGAAGTCCCTCTCTGGCCATCAGTTTCTTAACCTGTTCTCTGTCCTCCATAAGCAATGTTATAAAATGTTGTTGTTGTTGTCATTAGATGCCAAAGACTTGAATCCAATTCATATCGAGTCTATGCACAAGAGAAGAAAACACTGTGCAGTCTTGCACCGTCCTTGTAACTAATGGATCCTATGACTGAGCCTGTTATTGTAGCCACTGTATGCACCCATCTCATTGAGGGTCTTCCTCTTTTTCGATGCCCCTCCAATTTACCAAGCATGATATCTTTCTCCAGGGACTGGTCTCTCCTGATCACATGCCCAAAGTCTTGCCATCCTTGCTTCTACATAGCACTCTAGCTATACTTCTCCCAAGACAAATAAATTTGTCCTTTTAGCAATCCTCAGTGCTTTTAATCTGTTTCTCCAGAACCTAACACAAATGCATCTTTTTTTTTCAGTCTTCCTTGTCCAATTTTCACACGCATAGAAAACAATGAACAATACCACGGCTTGGGTCAGACACAGTTTAGTCCTCAAATTAACACACTGTATATACTCAAGTATAAGCCAACCGGAATATCAACCAAGGCACCTAATCTTACCAAAAAAACTGCATTAAAAATGTGCTGAAAACTCGACTTATACACAAGTATATATAGTACTTGCTTTTCAGTACTTTAAGGCGTTCTTGTGCAGTAGATTTACGTAATGCAACAGGTTTTATGATCTCTTCCATGAATGTTGATTATGGCTCTAAACAAAACCAGATCTATGACACCTTTAACCTTTCCTATGTTCGTCCCACTGTTACTTCTCTGTCCAATTGTGAGGACTTGGGTCTTCTTTACATTGAGGTGCAATCCACACTGAAGATTGCAATCCTTGATCTTCGTTAGCAACTGCTTCAGGTCCTCTTCCATACAGAACAAGGATGTGTCATCTGTATGTCTCAGGTTGTTAAACTTGACACCACATTCTTCTTCATATTATCTAGCTGTTCTGATGAAAAGCTCAGCACATGGGTTGAACAAGTATGGTGAGAAGACAGAACTCTTGACACCTTTCCAGATTTTAAACATGTTCCCTTGTTCTGTCTGCACAATTGCCTCTTAATAAATACACATTCTTCTCAAGGCTTTACAGTTCAGCCAACTATGCCCCCCCGCCAATTACATACCCAGAGATGTGTCATTCCACAAAGCAGCCAGCTTCCCTAAAGCACTCAGCTGTATTTATTCTATGTGCTGGGAAGTCTGCTCGGCCCCAGTCCTAGTTCTGCTGATGCTGTTCCTCTGCCATTCCTCTGATGGCAAAACTGCCTCTGGGAATAGTTTGGGGCTATTAGCCCTCCATGGTACTTTGAATATAATTCTCCAGCCCCCTCAGTCAAATGCATCCATTTTTTATCAGTCTTCCTTATTCCTTGTCGAACTTTCACCTGTATTTAAGCATGTGATATAAGCTTATAAGCACATCCCTGTGCTTGAGCACAGGGATCTCAATCTCCAAAGACTTGCTCAACTCCTGGGTGAGTTGTTCTCTTTTGATGGTAGTTCAGTTCTCTTTCTTGCTTTTCAGATTTCAGAAAAAAAAAACTGTTCCCAATAGAATAGCAATCAAAATGAATCCTGTTAATCACTCACAACTAAATCATATAAGCCAATCAGCACCTTCCCTCGCCTTCTTGCACAGGTCCATCAGGAAAAGGGGGGTTATTGGGTGGAAGTAGCAAAGGCTATGGCAAGAAGAGCCATATACTGCATTTCAATTCTTGTTTAACTTTATATTTAAATGATTTTAATAGACAAATAATAAAGGTGATCCACTAGAGCAGAGTCCAAGGACATCAGACGTTTGAACTTCTGGTATTCCTGATTAAAACACTTATTGTTAATTCCTGTTTGATGTCACAATTGTTAGCTACCAAAACCCACTTTACAGATCAGTAGAACTCTCCTTTCTGTCTCTCTCATTAATACATTTATAGAATCAACTTAAATGTCACGTCAATGCAGCATGTTTCCACTGGATCATAGAAGGCCCTCCAATTCAGTATTGTTTAACATGGGGAAATAGGAAACTGGAACCTCTGTGAAGTACAATAGCTAATACACATACCTGCTAACTGAAAAGTTACTTATTTTAGTCTACAAAAAAATGCCTGGTGATTCATTTTCATAAAATCTATTATTAAACCAGCATATACTCATAGGGTTAGTAGGACAGCAGATGGGCATTGGACCTCCATTCAAGTACCTTCTCAGTGCAAGAACATTTTGTACCATTAAATTGGCATTTGATGATGCTCACCTTCCCGACACAATCACTGAAGACAAATGTGTGCATAAGCAAAGGTGGTGAAGAAAGCTGATGGTGCCTGGCTATCAAAAGATGTAGCACCTGGAGTCTTAGAGGCTTGAAAGTAAACAAGCAGCCATCTAGTTCAGAAGCAACAAAGCCTACATGGAAGAAGCTCACCAGTTTGTGGGACCATGAGATGTCCAAGAGATCCCATACAGGCATCAAAGAACTAAAATTTATATCATTATAAATTAGGGGGAGTATAGATTGGGGACCCATTGTCCATCAATAGGTTAAGCTGTATCCTCTTACAGAGGGATTTCAGGGGGAGATGAGCCAGTTAAGATACAGTGCAGTAACAATGAAATAAGCAACTTTCCTCTAGTTCTCCAATGCTTCCTCCCACCCACTAGCATGATCCCAATTCTACCAGACAAATCAGCTAGACCAGGGCATGTACACTGGAGTCAGAAACAGGGGGAATTTAGTATAGATGATCCCTCAGGACTCGTGGTGGGAGTGGTGATACTGGAGGGTAGAGGGATGGTGGAATATAAAGGGGGAACCCATTTCAGGGATCTGCATATAAACACCTCTCTGGGGTACAAACAACAGGGATGTGAATGAAGGGACACATCGGACAGTGTACAATATGAAAAAGTAATAACAATTTGTAAATTATTAGGGGTTCGTGGGAAAGGGGGTGGGGAAGGGGAGGGAATATGAGGAGCTGATACTTGGGACCTAAGTGGAGGGAGGATGTTTTAAGAGTGGTGATGGCAACAAGTGTGCAAATGTGGCCTGCATACAATTGGTGTATTTATGGATCATGATGGGAGTTGATGAGCCCCCAATAAAGTGATTTAGGAAAAAAAGGAGGGGGTAGTCTACTAAGGACTCAAGTAGAAAATATTTGAAAATTAATAAGGCAACATGTATACAGATACACTTGATACAAATGATGTATTGAATGCTATAAGAGCTGTAAGAACCACCAATAAAAGCACTTTAAAAAATCAGTTAATAAAAACCTTAGGAACCACAATTCTACTTAGAATCACATGAGTTCACCATGAATCAGGGTCCACTCAATGGCACCTAGTTTGAATCTTGCTATTAGGAAACCTGCCATCATAACCTGTCCTACTTTATGGCAAAAACTGTGTGACTTCAGTGGCAATTTTTTATTAAAAGTGTGAAGATTTACAGACTGCCGCCCATCTTCACCTTTAAAAACTTGATAAATGTGCAGACGTGTACAAAAAGAACACATCTCTATATTTTGAATCTAGGATAGCAGTAACAACTACCTACAAATGGGAAAAGGCGATGGAGAACTGTGACAGACACCTGAGGATATTGAACTCCCCTGAGTTAATGAAATAATTGGAAGAGTAACCAGGACACCTAAGGTGCTTTTCTTAGGAAATGGCTTTTCCCCCCAATAATCCTATGCCACCCACTGACTCTTGACGATCATTTCCGATAAGTTCAATGGTAGCATTTCAGAATTTTGAATCTCCAAATGTGGCTGTTAAATTAGTTAAATCCGTGTACACTTCTTTCTCAGGAGAAGAATGCTTTCATTCCCAGTGGTTGAAATGCAGCTCTTAGTCATTCTTCTCGGCCTCATCCTGCTGCAGACCTTCAAAATACAGATTCTTCTCGAGCGTTTTTCTTCAGGGAAAGATTTGTCTTGAGAATCACAGTCTGGGAACTTAGGTTTATCTAGAGTTAACAGCTGGCAGGTCTCTTAAAACTCTTTTACCTTAGCTTGCAGTATGAAGTTATTATTTCTATCCATAGCACAGAGTGGTGTAAGATGCATTTGACAACATCTCTAAAGCATTAGAATGTTCATGTAGGTGTGTTTAGAAAAGCGCAGGCAAAATCAGAAAACTAGGTCTTTGATATGTATTGAACTATAATTTTTATCACCATAACATAGCCATGTCCAAAAGTTATTTTTCTGAAAGTGTCAGGGTTTGAAGAAGTGAAAGCTCACATCAGTCTGCACACTGATTTTTCTTACTGCCAAGATTTGAGCTCTACCAATCATGTTTAATTTTGGTTCTCATTTTATGATGTATGATACTCAATATTTGAGGATACACTCAAATGATGATTATTAATCACTAAGTATATCTTTGGAAACCTTTTCTATTTTGTATTTCAGAAAAACTCTCCCACACGGCATCTCCGTGCATCGGTAATTCAGTGTTCATGGGCTGCTCATCTAGTTATCTTATATGGGAATAATTTCAGTTGTCTTTTCCAGTTTACGTTTATTCCAGCTTCATTTGAAGTCCACGGGGAATCTCATCTACACTATGACATAGAAGATTTCAGCCCCAACCTGTCTTTTTTTCCTAAATACAAATATATATATTTTATTTTTACACTCACATGCCCTAAATTAAATTCACTGTCTATTTCTTTCAGAGGTACATATAATTTCTCCCTTCTCTTGAACTATTTTTTCAAAAGTTTTATTGGCATAAATCTCACAACTATATAATTCTACCAATCACATAAATTAGAGTGTACCATCAGTTTTAGAACATATTTTTCATTCTTTTACTCATCATTATTAGCTCCCCATTTCTCCAAATCATCCCCTGTCATATGCCTAGCAACTATTAATCCAGTTGCTGTCTCAATAGGATTGCATGTCTTGGATTTTATATACCAAAAAACATTTTTAAAAGAAACAAAACTAACAAGGATAACAGAGTAAAACAAAACCTCAATCAAAAAGAAAGCAGAAAATATTCAAAACTAGAACAAATTTAAGTGGTTCAATAGGGGAATCAAGTGAAAGGGTTATAAATTTTAACCTAGCTTCATCTGCAACAATATACTTTCCGAAGCATTCTACATGTAAGCAAGACTACTCAAATCCCTGGTGCATGGTCAGAGGGGATTCACCAGGGACTTAATCCAGGTCTCTTTCTTACCTGCATTTTACTTATATTTTAAATTGAACCAGTTTTAAAATGAGTCCAAAGAGAGATCAAATGATGTCATAACTACATGTGCCACAATCAACTTTTCAATATTTTTTGTCTAATAACAGGCCTGTACATATCCCTCAACTATGATCAGAAGGGATTCACCAGGGATTTTAATCCATCATGACCTTTTTATCCAAGTTAAAAAACTCTGTCGGTCTTGACTTTTCTCTCATCCTCCACAAATTGATTGAAAATCCTACAGATCATCATCCTCAAATATTCTGCTTATTGTTATTTTTCTGTCCCATCACATTTTCTCTATTCTAGGTTGAAAACACATCATCTCTTATCTGAACTGATACAACAGCCTCTAAACAGTGCTCTCTGCCTTCACTTTGTCCCTTCTGACTCATCATCTACACTCTATGAAATAAAGACCTGGACACAGAAACCTATGAGTCAAACCTGGTACAGTTCTCAAATGCTTTTTAAAAAAAAGTCCAAACATCTTCGTCTGGCCCTTACTATGCTGCACAAAAGTACTCTCTGCCTTTTATTTGCACTCATACAGAAAGAATGCTCTCTAAAGTAGCAGAGGCTTTCTGTTCGATCGATTCATATGAAATTATTGCTACTTAATTGTTCTGACCGACATGTCATCAGTGCTCTCCAATATCTTTTTACCCTGGGTTTGTAGCTGTCATCAAGTCAGTTCTGATTCATCAAAACCCTCTGCTCTGCAGCTGCCACATCGCCCAGTCCCACACCTTCTTCACCGTTGTTGTTAGCCTTGAGTCCTCCGTTGCACCCGTCAGATCATCTCACAGAGCTTCTTCCCCTTTTCTGCAGACCTTTTGTATGAAGTATGATAATCTTTTCCAGGAATTGGTCTTTCTTGAAAAATATCTAAAGATGTGAGAAGAAATTCTGCCATCCTTGCTTCCAAAGAGCATTCCATCTTCCAAGATAGATTTGTTTATTCTGCTGGCAGTCTATGGTCCATTTAATATTCTTTACCTACACCGTATTGCAAAAGCATATGTTCATCTGCAGTCTTCCTTACTAGTTAGTCATCTTTCCTATGTATATGTGTAAATTCAAAATACCATGACTGGGGTCAGGCACAGTGTCAATCCTCAAAGTGACTTATCTTCTCTTTAACACATTAGCATGGTCTTGCACAGCAAAATTGTCTAATGCAATTTAGTTTTATTTCTTAACTGCTGCTTCCATGAGCATTGATGGTAGGTCCAAAAAAAGTGAAATCCTTTACAACTTCAATCTTTTTAAAAATTTATGTTGATGTTTGTCTATTGCTCAAGTTGTGAAGATTTTTGTTTTATTAACATAGAGTCATAATTCATACTGAACGCTGTAGTCTTTTACCTTTGATTTTTATCAGCAATGCTGCAAATCCTTGCTTTCAGCAAGCAAAGCTGTGCCATCTGCTTTCTCACTCATCAAAACCCTGCAGGACAGGGTAAACCAACTCCGGTCAGTCTCTGAGACTGCAACTAAGAAAGCAGAACACCTGATCTTTACTGTGGAAACCTACCTAATACTACAAGAAGAATCGACACTAGTAT
This sequence comes from Nesogale talazaci, assembly GCA_004026705.1. Lineage (NCBI taxonomy): Eukaryota > Metazoa > Chordata > Mammalia > Afrosoricida > Tenrecidae > Nesogale > Nesogale talazaci. The sequence goes on along the minus strand of PVJH01001175.1, from coordinate 133,937 downwards.
TACACAAACAATTCGAGAATATAACCAAAATAGATAATAAATTCTCAAATTCATTTCATGAGGTAAGCATAACCCTGATATGAAAATCAGACAAAGAAATTACCAAAATTTAAAAAACCTACAGGCCAGTTTTCCTCATGAACATGTGATACAAAATTCTGAAAAAGATACTGTCATGTACATCCCAACGGTATATATCAAAAATAATAATAATCACAATCAAGTGGGATTCTTACCATGAATGGACAGATAATTCAACATTAGAGAAACAATGTATTCCACTGCATTAAACAACAACCAAAAAAGGTTAAGAATATCAATTGATCATAGCAGTTGATGCCAAACAGACCATTGACAATATTGGATACCCATTCCTAATAATAAAAAAAAAACACCCAGCAAAATAAGAGTAGGATGGAAATTCCGCAAGACAATAAAGGCCATACATGAAAAAAACCCCAGCCACAGCTCTCTCAATGGAGGGGAACAGAAAGCATTCCCCGTGAAAGGAAACCAGGCAAAGATGTGCCTCATCACCACTTTTACCCAACATTGTGTTGGAACTTTAGAAAACAATGGAACACAGCTTCACAAAAAGTAAAACTCACAATCTGCATATGAAATGACTGCCAACATAAGAAATACCAAAGACTTGATAAAAACTAGTTGTGAACAATGAAGAAATTTAGCCATGTGACAGGACACAAAACTAACCTACAAAGATCATTCTAATTACTGTGTGCTAATGAATTGAGTTCTGGAAAGGAAATCAAGGAAACATTACTATTTGCAAGAACCACACACACAAAATAAATACTTAAAAATAAACCTAACTGAAGTAACAAAAAACTTGTAAAAAAGTAAACTACGGAACCCTCCAAGGAAGCAAAAGAGCCCTACATAAATGGAAGAATGTATGGTTGTTTTGGATTCTGATTCATAGCAACTTTACCTGCCACCCAACAGTACTATCTGATCGGGGCCACAGTCACACTTGTTCCAAAGCTTGTGGCATCAAAGTGGCCACTGTGTTAATCCATTGTGTCAAGTGTCTTCCTCTTCTTTGCTGCTCCTCTCCTAAGCACGTGGTCTTTCTCCAGAGACTGGTCTCTCTTGATAATAGGTCCAAAGTGTCGACTTCCTTGTTTTTAAGGAACATTCTGGCTATCCTTCAGCCAAGACAGATTTGTTAGTTCCTTTGACAGTCTGTGGTACTTCTAATATTTTTCATCAGCACCATAGTTCAAACACATCAATTCCTCTTCAGTCTGCCTTATTCAATATCCAGCTTTGGCATGCATTATGAGGTGATGGAAAATACCGTGACTTGGGTTAAGCACACTTTAACTATCAAAATAAAGTTTGAGCTTTTCAACACTTAAAAGAGTTCTTGCGCAGCAGGTATATCCAATGCAATGAGTCATTTGATGCCATTGCCGCTTTCCTGAGCACTGATGGTGGATCCAAACAAGATGAAATCTTTGACAACTTCAAATTTTTTTCTTGTTTATTATGATGTTATCGACTGATCTAGTCATAATGATTTGGATTTTCTTTACATTGAGTTGTATTCCATACTGTAGACTGAAATCCTTGATCTTCATCAGCAAGTGCTTCAAGTCCTCCTCACTGTCATCAAGCAAGGTTGTGTCATCTGCATCTCACAGGTTTTTAGTAAATCATCTCCAATCTGATGCTGATTATTCATATAATCCAGATTTTAAAAATTATTTTCTCAGCATACAGATTGAATAAGTATGGTGAAAGGATACAAACCTGATTCAAATCTTTAAAAAAAATGTAAACCATGCAGTATTTCCTTGTTCTGTTTACACAATTGCTTCTTGATTCATGTACAAGTTCCACGTGAGCCCAATTAAGGGTTCTGGAATTCCCTTTCTTATTAAGGCTATCCAGAGTTTGTCAGATGTCAAATTAACTCAGAACCTGTTGCCTCTCACTTTTCAATCTCCCCAATACTAAGAAGCTGCTTACATAACTTGCGCTGAGCCGAAGGCTGAGAGAATGCACAGACTAGCAGGTAAACGGAAGACTGAACAATCAGACCTCAGTAGCTCAAGGGCTGAGAAGAGAATTAGGATAAAAATCCTTTCCCGGTCAGTTTTTCCACACATTAGCGATAAGGGATTGGAATTTACTACCAATTCAATATTTTCATGCTTACATGTTATCGGTTGTTGAAACTGATAAAAGTAGATGCGGGAAATTCTTGACTAGAATTCAATCACTTATTCTCAGTATTTTGGTGGTCATCATAAAACCACATTCTCACACAGCTAAGTAAAGATTCTTAAGCAAAGAATGTGTCTATCATTTAATGTGTGAATCAGTGTCCTGGTGGGCAGAAGGAACAGTCCAGGAAAACAACATTTCCTGATAGAGTCAAGTCAGAATATTACCCAGGAGTCTGTTGTGGCTTTTACACACAGTAAACTTCTTTCTGAAAATATAGCTGAAGGAAAAACTTTAATCTGCCATAGAGACTAAGGGTAAAATACTTGAGAAAGGCATGCCCAAGTTATCAGCTAGGAAGCTTCCCCACCCCCAGCACACACACACACATCTAGCCAAGCTGACATTTATATGCTAGGCTGGTAAACAGTGCAGAGTGTTGATTTTTATTTAGCCTCATATGATTCTGTGGAGACTTCTGTGTGCATTGGGATACATTAATATTTGCACAAAAGAGAAATATAATCTTTTTCTCCTTGCCTTACCCCCAATCTCTGGGCAAACACTTCCTTGCTGAATATATCAGCAGCAGGCAAGAAATAGTATTTTTCTTAGCTGCCAAATTAACTCAGATGATAGAAAATGGCAGAAATTTTGTCTCCAGTGAGTAAATCTCTTCAGATGGAAAGATTTCCTGAAAATCGTTGTAAAGTTTTCCAGTTTGCTCATATTTGTAGCATGGTCTTCAATTGTAACTCCCAGTCCAGTCATCCCCAGGGTAGGTTTTAAAAGCAATAAAAATCCTTGGCTTTTTAAAAGCTATTTTTATTATTCTTAGAAAATACAAATCCACTTTAATCAAGTTTATTACAATGCATGGCAATTCTATAGCGCTTCCAATGCTTTCAATCTTTATAGAAGCAGACCGTCACCTCTCTCTTCCAGAGTGTCTAATGGGTTCAAACAGCTAGCCTTTCAGTTAACAAGCAAATATTTTAACAACGGCACCACCAGAACTCTATTTTTAATAGATTTATGTTAATCATTACTGATCATTCTAAAAGAAAAGAAAAGAAAGTGAAAAAGTTGATTCTTCCAAACTTTACTCTATAGAACTCAAAGGAGTTAAACCTACAAATGCATTATGGCCTTCTTTATACCATCAATGTTCAGAAGCGAAATAAAGATGTATGTGTTTAAGCCTGGAAATGAGTAGAGGCCCATGCAGTCTGGTATTATGCTTGCTCTAGTTTTCTTCCATTAGCATGCATCATAGGGAATAAATGACAACACATGAATTGTTTACAGATCACAAGAGATCTAATGTTAAGCTTATGAAGTATAATAGGCAAATAGAAATGCATATTAGAGAAGAGAAGAAAATAGGCATAAAAAAACAGAAAAGTAAATGACTTAAATGGAAGAATAACTCAATGCTCTCTCATCTCTAGTAAGTGCCTAAGATCCTTTTGTATCTGACATAGAAAGCACATGCTCCCCCACTTCCCAACCCCTTTTCTTGTGCCAGTTTTATTCCAATCCTTTTCAAATGTTCTATACCCTTCTAGCCTAGAAGTTATGATTCCTTAAAAACAGAAAAAACATAGATACTTTCATGAAATGCAAATCAAATATGCTAGAAAGCTGAGAACCTATGACTTTTAAATCTTAAATTAAATAACATTTACATTGAAACATATTTAAATTTAATAAAAGGAACCTCCAAGAGAAATAAAGCCTCAAAACAAAACTAAACAAAAATGTCAAAGCAGTGTGCTCTCAAGCCATAACTGACTAGGAAGAAAAACCCATAAGAGAAATCAAAGAAATAAAGTACAATAGAAATTCACACACACACACACACACACAAACATAAAGAATCTAGAAATGAAAAGCATTTTAAAGATATGATCTCATAATTAATTGGCCCTGTAGCAAAGTATCATAATTGTGTGATGGGTCTTTAGAGACAATACATGTCATTAACTTGTATGGGGAAAATAATCCTTATTTTGTAATCTTGAAGACTTAACATGACTAAAAAAAAGTCAAATATATGAGTACACATAGTTTTTTTTTGTAAATTGACAGAAGTCAACTCCCTTCTTTGAGTCTGTGGATATGAGTTTGTCTTTCAGTTATACCCCAAGATTGAAGATTAAGTAGCTACTTTTGCATAATTGGAGAAATATTTTGAGTAATAAAAAGATACTCATAATATGCCACAGATTGTTTAATTATATATGTGGGTGTTCCTAGCCACTTATATTAGAGATGTATGAAACCTAAATCATGGTTTGGTTAGGTGACCTTGTACTTAAGGATCTCTTTCTGTCCAATTACCAAGCAAGCTTTTCAAATGAATTGAAAGATTTAAGTCACAGATCCCTTAAGAGCCTTCTTGTAAAAGGTTGGAGCAGCACAAGCTAGTGCTACATAACCTTGTTTTAGAAAGCCATGCTAGCATTCTAAGTAAGTGTCCTTATTTATTGTTGTTGGGTTGAAACAGTAAGATAAAATAGTACAAAGGAATAGGAATACATTTCTTTAGTATGAATACACACACATATAAAGACACTTAGAAATTAGGACAATCTGTAATATTAAGATGCATACTAATAGTTTTATAAGATGAGAAAAAGAATTTATTTCTCAGAAATTTCTCTATATAATTGCAGGCATCTCAGTTTTATTGAGAAAAGGACACTTGGTTATATTTATTGGCATTTTGTGTCCAATGAGCATATGGTACATGTGAAACTAGTTTACTTTTTTCTATTTCAAGATTTGGGAAACGAACATGCTATTTCCTGAAAATGTTAGTTATTTGATATTTAGATCATATGAAGGAGGAAAAGTTTGAGAAAAAATAGTATGTGCTTGATGCTGATAGTCTCCAACAGAACCTTCTCAATGTAAAGAAATTAAAATGGGAGGTGGGGGAAGGCAGTTGAGGGAAATCATTCAAAATATATTGAAGTTGATAAATTATCAAAGATATTTTTATATCATTTGATTTTTATTTGCACATGTACTTATAAATTTAAATATAAAATAGTATGTTCAATTAATAATATTTTTCTTTTCAAAAAGTAAGCCAAGACTTTAGAAAAGTCACCAAAGAATAATTATTTAAATACATCTTTAATATCCATTTTTCTGTCATCACTAGATTTCTCAATTTTGTAGACTAATTGTCCATTCCACATCACCTACACTTATAAACTGCTAAAGATGCAAACTTGAATCCATGGATGATGTTAGTCACAGGAAATTTAGTTTCAAATTTCCATTTATATTCTGGGAATTCCAGAACACTTAATTGCATTCATATAGGACTTGTATACAAATAAAGCAGACATTTGAACAAAACAAGGAGACACAACGGAGTTTTAAATCAGGAAAGTTGGGGGGCCGTGTTGTAACCTTTCACCATATTTATGCAACCCATATGCTGAGCTCATAGTTTGGTAAGTCTGGAGACTGATGAACAATGTGGCACCAGGATTGGAGGAAAACTCATTAACAATCTGTAATAGGCAGATGATATAACCTTGCTTATCCAAAATTAAGATGACTTGAAGAATAACTGATGAAAAGATAAGACCACAGCCTTTAGTGTGGATTATACCTCAACATAAAGATAAGGAATATCTTTACAAGTGTACTAATATACAACATGATGGTAAATGATGAAGAAATTGAAGTTGTCTGTTTTTTTGAATCAAAAAGCAGTGCCCAGTCAGGGAGCAGAAGAGCACCAATGAAACATATAGCTTTCCTTAGTATTTTGGCTTCCTTCCTCCCACTATCATGACCTCCATTCCACCTTACAAATCAGATTAGATTGGAACATACACATTGCTACAGATGAGTGCAAAACACAGGCCAGGATAGATAACCACTACCCCCAAGGGCCAACAATGAGTGTCGAGTTACCAGGCGGATTAAGGAAAGGTTGGGGGAGAAAGGGAAATTGGTCACAAAGATCAATCTATAACCTCTTTCAGGGGGATGAACAATAGAAATGGGTGTGGCGCCACGGAGAACTATGTAGGACATGAAAATAATAATCTATAACTTATCAAGGGTTTATGATGGAGGCAAGGGGAAGAAATGGAAAGCTGATATCATGGACTCAATTGGACTAACATATTTAAACCATGCTATTTTAATGACCTCATATGCATGCAAAACCTGGGCACTGAAAAAGACAGAAAAACTGGATCACTTAACTTGTGGCACTCAAGATATGGAGCAGGTACACATAGTCAGCGCTGGTGGTATAGTAGTGCTTACTCTTTGGGCTTTGGAACTGCACGCTTGTCAGTTGGAAAGTACCAGCAGCTCCATTGGAGAACGAATGGGTTTCCTTTCCTCCTCCCTTAAACAGCTACAGGCTTTCACATCCACAGTGGGTCACTACGAGTCAACACTATCTCCATGGCAGTGAGTTTCTGGGGCTTATTTGGGGGGGGGGGCGGTCAATAAGTCTGAACAAATCCATGTTAGAGAAAGTACAACATGCTCCAGATAAATAAGGATGGGAAGATTTCATTTTGCTTACATTGTTGGTGTTATTAGAGAGAGCAAACACCGAAGAACACTGTTCACGGTAGAGGATCGGACCAAGAAGAAGACTCAACAAGACAGGTTGACAGTGGCTGTCACAATAAACTCCAAAACAGCAGAGCCCGTGAGATTGGCACAGAACTGAGCAAATGGTTTTCTGTTGCACAGTATGCAGTTCATGGAGAAGGATTTCAGGCCTGATAATGTAGTAGGGCAACAACAACAACAACAAAAAATAGGAAGGTCCTTGTCAAGATGGAGCGACACAGTAGCTTCATCACTGGGCATAAAGGTACCAGTCGTGAAGTTGACAGGACCGGAGATGCTCTGTTCTGCTGTATGTAGGGTCATTATGAGTCAAAAGGGGGTTAATAGCACAACAATGGCAACATAAGTTTGTCATGTATGAGTCAGAGCCAGCACGTAGCAGCGTGAAGCTTCTGCTGGGAACACATTTTCGAACTTCAATTTGTGATCTTCACACACACAAAGACAACTTGCTATGATGCTTTACAAATGAAACTTTACCATACTGTATGGCCTTCTATGATGCCAGGAGTACTAAACAAATCTGTACAACTCATTTCTTCCCTTTTTGTGCTTCAGCCCAATTTCATCAGATGGTTTCTGTAAGCATCCCAACTTAGCACTGGGGTTATTACATCTGCAGAGTCTTTCCAAAATATTACTTTACTCTCATAAATAAAGCGATTGAGAGAACACAGAGCAATTTGAGAGACATTGTTAGTACTCCAGAAGTACTCAGCAACCAGAAAAAATGAGGACTTTGGGGTATTTGGGGGACAAATCTGGATTTAGAATCAGATCCTTTTGTCTGCATTTACTTCATGAGATAGTCTCTGAAGTGAACTGCAGCTGTCGATGGACAAGTTCTTCCTGCTGGAGACACAGATTGCATTTCTCTTTTCCTCTTAGTGTCTTTCAGGAACCATAGCAGTATCCCCAAGTGAAGTCCTGCCCTTCATGTCTTATATTTTTGGGAGTCCTATTTATTCGACTTTGAAAATAAAGGCTATGCAGAGAAATATCATGACGAAGTTATGAATTTTGAAGACAAATAAATCTGCCACACCTTTAATAATACCAGCTTTGATGTTAATGAATCAGGTGTTGTTGAATAGTGACTTACTATCTTCAAGTCTCAACTCCTTTTTTATAAGTGGGATTAGAAGCTAACACTTCTAGCACTGTCCTGAGAATTAAATAGTCTTGAATTAAGTGTCTGATGCCCATCACATATGCCCAAATATAAGGTACGGTTACTTCCATCTGCAATGACCTTTTTTTGCAAAGAGGCTGTTGTGATTATTGTTGGAATATGCTGTCCAGTCAGTTGTAACTCACAACCAAATGAAACCCTGCCCCGTCGTGCCTGATCCTTGAGCTCAAGGTTACAGCAATGTGTCAATCCTTCTTGCTGAGAGCCTTCTTCTCGTTTGCTAATACTCTGATGTGTCAAAAATCATGTCCTTTCCCCAGGACTGATCCCTCCAGAAATTCCAAGTCCAAAGTACAGCCTCACTGCCAAGCCTCACTGTCCGCACTTCCCAAACAAAGTTGTCTGTTCTGGCAACCCATTGTACTTTCAATATTCTCCAACACCATCATGCAAACGCATCAGTTCTTCCTTAGTCTTCCTCACTCATTCACCCTAGTCCTCTCAAAATGATTTCTTTGTCTTTTAACACTTTAAAGAGGCCTTTCACAGCTTATTTGCCCAATGCCAAGTAGTCGTAATCTGACATTTTTTGAGTCAGATGTACTACACAGCAGACAATGCATTCCATGTTAAAAGCACAATGGTGTCAAACCTAGGCATGTTCTTCACCCTAGGTGAACTCAGTCTAGAAGGGAAATATCACTCAAGTCATCTCATAAGTAAATATCTGTGCCCATCCTACCCGTGACAGTCTTTAGAGGCTCTTGACCACATCCACCCAGGGGTTATTTTCAGCATTCTGTTACATCCACCAGAATAGATCCAGTTCCACAGTGCATTGTTGAGGAATAGGTGCATCTGCTAAAGACTTGACGAGAAAGCAAAGAAGCAGACTCACACTACACACCACATAGGAGAGACCGGAAAATTCCCCACTCGACACTTTTATTTTTCCCTGAAAGTTTCTGCCCTCTGATGGTCAATCTCAGATCTCCATTTCCTCTTTCTGTGTGCATTGCATAAAAATGAGTCATTTCTCAATCTCAGCTGGCTTCACTATTTAGCAAAGACAAAACAAAATAAAATAAAACAGAACTGCATCGAAATTAAAAATGACAGATCTTCTCAAAAACAATCCTAGAGAAATATGGGAGAAAGAACTACAGACTCACTACCTAGAAATCAACATTCAAATTTAAATTCGGCCACCAAAGCCACCAGGTCACCTTGCTGAAAGAAGTCTTGCACCTCCCCAGGCCTCTCTTTCCACTCCCAAAACCAAGGGTGGAACCAGATAATCTTTATATGCTTTTCAAAGTAAATGAATAATGAATATGAATTTTATTTCATCAAAAGTATCAAATGGGTCTCATTATTTTGAACTCCATAGTTGAATATAATGAAATGAATGTGTTTGGCTACTTTTCCCTTTTCCTAACTCTTCAGTTAGATTTCCCTACAGATCTCAGTTGCTAAAAACATCAACATCTCTGTTTATCTGTAAAGCTTAGTTTTTCTACAAAATCAACCCGGCTTGTTTTTAGTGAGAAAACAACAACAATAAATGACTGTCGGATTCATTTAGCATGCTATTACTTCAAAGCAACTAACCAACCACTGCTTTGTGTGTGTGTGTCTATTTTCTTATTAGGATAAGAAGAGTGGAATTTACTGATGTTTTCCTAATCCAAGCTTTCCTACTGTGAAAAATGAAGAGTTAGTAGAGCATTAGCAGAATAGTTTCATCTCTGACTCTAGCAGTGAATTCTTCCCATTACTATGACACAGAAGGATGCACACATAAAGACAATGCACCTATTTAGTGATATGAACATCTTTTGACTCAAAAAAAGAAATAGCAATCATCTTTAGTACTTCAAATATCAAACATCTGTTTTTCCTAACATATTTCAATCATTTAGAATGTTTTGATTCGTTGTTATGTGAGAACTATATTTCTGAAAAGACATAATGAGGCAGTGTAAAGATGAACCTTAAATGAGCTTCAAAGCAAAGTGAGGAAAAATGCCCATGTGCCAGATAAAGATGGTGCAACCAGATCTACAGGCTCCATAATATGAACAAATAATATAATTTTTCCACTGTTCTCATTTACAATGAAAGTTCTATTAAACACTGTAAGTGAAGAAGGTTGATATAAAAGAATAGGAGTATTCATAACTATCACTGCAGCACTGCAGGCTCAAATCATTGCAACAAAATCAATGATGCTATAAAAGCAGTGTTTGTTTAACTAAGCCAAATATGAAAATTTTCAAAGTAGTGACATGAAGCATGATTGTGAACATTATATAAATGCATACATAATGATGGCACCGGGCTATGAGGGGATAAAGAGTCTGGGGTTTTGGGGCCTGGGGATGAACAAGTTGGCCATCTAGTTGAGAAGTGTCCAAGCCCACACAGAAGAAGCACACCAGCCAGTGTAGTCATGAGATGTCGAAAAGATCAGGTCTCAGGTATCAAACAGGAAAACATATCACTGTGTGTGCACCTTCCTGAGATGATTACTGAGGACATGTGGGGATGTGAGTAAGAGTGTAAAGATAGGTGAGGGTGCCCTGCTATCAAGGGATGTGGCAGTCATGTACTTATGTCAATTTCATGATTGATAGGTAGGGGTAGAGTCTAGCCTGTTAATCTGGAGATAGTCATTGAGTAACAAATGAGGCCTCTGTGTGGGCATGGCTTTTTCCTGAGAATTATGGAAAGTCTTGTGGTATTTCCCTCATGGAGATGAGAGACCATTTTTCCCAGTTGTTGGGAGTTTTTTTAACTGACAAGACAAGATGGCAGCGTCTGAGCAACTGCAGGATCCGGAAGAGAACCACACAGCCTTAACCTGATGGAACCAGACCTCTGAAACTGGAAAAGCCTCATGGAGACCCCTGCCAGCACTGGATAGCTTCTATAACCACTGGATACTATTGATGAACCCTGAGCCCTTGAAGCAAAGAGCCATGGGAAGATCCCTGCCAGTGCCGGGACTCTGCAACCACTGGCCTGTGGCCTCATGAGAGGAGACTTTATAGACTGGTATCAGGCATATGGGCTAATATCAGACTTATGACTTTGAACTGGACTGGGTTGGGATGCTTTCTCAATGTTCCATTTTTCTTGTAAATAAACCTTACCTTTATATCCATATGCATGTGAATGAATGTGTTTCTCTAGTCTACCTGGACTAACACAAAGGATATAGCATCTGGGGTCTTGGAGGCTTGAGGTGACCAAGCAGTCATGTAACCCAGGAACAACAAGGCCCATCACAGAAGGGGCACACTGGCCTGTGCCACCATGGGGTGTGGAAAGAACCAGGTATCAGGCATCAAAGAAAACAATCATATCACTATGTGTCCACCCTCCTGACATGATCCCTGAGGACAAAATGGCACAGAGGCAGACAGCAGAGAAAGTCAATGGCACCCAGCCACCAAATGATAAATTATCTGGGACCTTAAAGGCTTGATGGTGAACAAATGGCCACCTATTGCAGAAATAGTAAAGCCCACATGAAGGGAGCACACGAGCATGTGCGATCAAGAGGGGTTGAAGGGAGCAGGTATCAAGAATCAAAGAACAAGAATCGCATCGCTATGAATGAGGGGGAGAGTAGGGTGGGGACCCAAGGCCCACTTGTGGACAATTGGACACCCCCTTACAGGGGAGTCACAGGGAGGATACAGGCCAGTCAAGGTGCAATGAGTTAGCAATGAAGCATACAACTTTCCTCTGGCTCCTGAAGGCTTTCTCCCCCAACTATCATGGTCCCAACTCTACCTTATAAATCCATCTGGACTGGAGAAGGTAAACTGGTAGAGATGGTAACTGCATATATGGAGAACTCAAGACAGGTGAACCCCTTAGGGTCAGTGGTGAGAGTGGAGTTACCAGATGGGTGAGTGAAGGTGGGGTAGAGAGAGGGAGCTAACTACAAGGATCTACACATAACCTCCTATCTGGAAGTCAGACATTGGAGGAGTGGGCGAGTAGAGATGTTGGACAGTGTAAGAGATGACAAAACAATAATAATTTATAAAATATTGAGGGTTGGTAGGGGAGGGAGAGCAAAGATGGAGGGGGAAGGATGAGAAGCTGATATCAAGAGCCTGAGTGGAAAAGCGGACATTTGGAGAATGATAACGGCAGCAGTCATGTGAAGATGCTTGTCACAGTAAACGTACTTATGTATTATGAAAAGCGATGTATGAGCCCCCAATAAAATGATTTTTAAAAAATACAGGCACACATCACAGAGTACCCGTAGGTTGAAGAAGTATATATGCTGCTACAGACAATTGCTCCTGTATAGAGGCTGCAGGTTTATTTCATTCACATCAGTCTTTCCTAACACAAACTACAGAGAATCACCTTTTCCCCACCATAAAATTTTGTAAAAAGTGCATTGCGCAAATATTTCCAAATGACTCATTTTACTTTCCATCTATATTTCTTTTCATGTTTCACAGTGTAAAGCCCCTTTAAAAAGTATCAAAGAGGAACTTATCTGTATTTCAAGTCAAATAACAAAGAACGATGGCAACCAGGAAAAGAAATGTGCACCCTCTGAGCAATGTGAAGATTAGTGACCTTTTGCTTTTTCAAACAGACACATATTTGTGGACATTTTCATGCCCAAGTATATATTTCATTGTTTGAAACAGATTATAAAATATAATTTTCCAACAATCAGATCCAATCAACACAATACATGCAGCAAGATGAGGCTTTCTACCCTCATGAAAAATTATAATGAATAATACCCATAAGAGAGTGAGGAAAGCAAAATTAAAGGAAGGTTTTGTCCTGCAGTGCTGTTGCCACCATGGCTTGGCCCATAAAAGGAACTCTAAACCTGGAATAGCACTTGAGAAGTGTTACCCAAGGAAATAAGCAGGAGGCTACCCCGTCTCTGTCTGCAATGAACAGAATTGGATACAGACCGGCCTGGAAATGGACATCATCTAATGTGAAGCAATTCCTTTTGACTCAAAGCAATTTCTGTAGAAGGTCTGAGCTGTGAACTGTTTGTAGCCACCACTCCAGTAGCTGGGGAAATAAGGGCTTCACCACTGAAGAGGGACTCAGAGCATCACGTCCTCCATTACCACGGGAGAGACTGACAAAGGAGGTGCGGGGACTTGCTTGATTTTATTTGTTTATTAACAGAATTCACATATCATACATTCAATAGTTCAATAATATTAAAAACCACTCCTGTTCCACACCCCCCCCCGAGACCTTTATTCTACTTGCTGTCCCTAGTAAGAACAATCCTGGATTTAATATAATAACAAAAAATAAAACACGTTACACAACTTCAAGAAGGTAACCCCATATGACATAATACAACTGAGATAAACACTAATATGAGCAAACAAAAATCGAAACTAACAAAAAATGCAGGAAATGATGAAGACCATATCAGGTCGAGCATGCATTACAGTGGGGATTAACTGACAAGGTTTTTAATGGTTAATGCAGGTTTAATTCTTTGATCTGCTACACATATCTCTCCAATGCACTATGTTCTGTAACCACTTTCCTCCCATCCCTCAATTATGAACAGCAGGAGACCATTGGGGGCTTATTTTCTGCGTAGTTCCCATAGATGTATCTTGGATTCCCATTGTCATCCAGAGCCTTCTACAAATTGGATTCTTACAATTTAGGCTCTGATACTAATCTCAAAGAGCTTCTAAAATTTTTCAACCTCGAGGCAACAAAAGTTGCAAGAGAAAATACCACATTCCCTGTAAGCTGAGACTATATGTACTTACTATCAAAATGGTTAATTGATGATCATTATGATCATTTTGCTGACAGGGCTAGACCAATTCAAAGGGGATATGGTTGAATACATCATATTGTTTTATCAAGAGTTGCTTCACACTCCTAAAGCAAACTAAACTTGTTCTATGTATTTTCATGTAAGAAACCCAATAGGTTTAAAGCACTTTGCTAAGAACAGAATGTCACATTCTGCATTGACTCCTTGCCTTCATTCCAGTATTTGGGGTACACATACTTACCTTGCACGACCCTTATCTTACTCATATTTCACGACTCAAGTATAAAGCTACTTCCTCCAAGAAATCTCATCCCTAACCCTTAACTGAGCTCTAAATAATTGAGAGCTCTCTCACTGTTTAGTGCCAAGCCACTAAGAATCATGGCCTAGCCAAGTTGACACACAACCTTAACCATCAAAGGAAGATAGGACTACTGTAGTAACCCCATGTTAATCAGTGTCAATTAGCACAGTCTGCCAAGAATAAAATCACTTGTTTTAGGGAAAAAAGGACACAGGATCTGAGCCCTGGTGGCGCAGTGGTTGTGTGCAGGACTACGGCCCACAGGGTTGACAGTTCATATGTTCAACACTGATCTAAAAAGTCCTCCTCGCTCATGTGGCTGCAACAAGTTCTCAAATATAGGAACAATTGTGAGAATGGACCACGAGCAGGCTGTCCATCGCACAGCCTGTCCATTGTCTCTTCTGTTGTACATGTGTCATGGAGTTGAAGGCACTTAACAACAAGAGATCACCAGCTTTAGGGTCAATCTTCTTTTCACTTTTAACTTTAGTGCATTTTACTCGTTTTCTTTCTATCTTTGATTCTAAGCTTTGTTTCTGGTCTGACATAAATATTTTTAAAATAACAAATTATTGAAATATGAGATAGATAAATTTTCCAGGCTACAAGTTTGCCAACAAGAATGAAATGATCCTTGAAGGTATTTCAATAAATAGTAGAAAGTTTTCACTTTGAAATGATCTCAGTGATATAAAACTTTTACACCCGGAGTTTTTAAACAGATAGCGGGGTATGTAAATCATTAAACACAATGATATCTTGGATAACTTTTCAATAAGTAACTGAAATAAATGACAATATGATATGTGTTGCAAGTCTTATTCTAATTTTATCATGTTCAGATGTTTAAAATGTATGGCTGTGAAGTTTGTCATCATTTTTATCCATTGGGGTTTATAGGACTAGCAATAAAAATCTGTTCCTTTTCTCTTAACATCATAGTTGGAATTTAGACCATCTCATATCAAATGAAGGTGTTTACCTGTGTGGTAGTTTCTACAAAAAATAAAAATGCATCTCAAGCAATGCTTAACTGACAGTTACATGTGCTCTTTATGTAATAATGCCTTCTTTAATCAACAAAGCAAAATAATTGCTATAAAACCTGTACCGTGTTTAAATCTTAACCTGTATGATATTAAGAGTGATGAAACAAGGGAGCAGAGATCCAAGGAACTACAACCACCAAGAAAGAAGAGGCAGGAACGGAACAGATCTTTGGATCTGGGATCCTCATGCTGAGCACCTCCTAGACCCAGGGAAAATTTTATTTCAAGAAAGATGAAGCTTGCTAAAGAACCCTGGGCTCATAGCTATTAAAAAAGACAAAGATCTTTGGAGCAGATCAAAAAAGATATCCTTCCCCCTGGAACCAGTCCTCGGAATTCAGATTTCCAGTAAACTAATTTGTGAGAAAATATATTTCTGCTTAATGAAGCTATCCACTTGTGCTATCTAGCAGCACTAACTAACCAAGCAATTAAAATTTATGTTCTTGTATGAGTGTAATTCTTCCCAATCCTTGCTTTTTAACCTTCTGAGATGCTGTTTCAACTTCCCTATTCTCTATAGTCCTGTTTCAATTTGGTAACCTAGATTTACATAACTGGTCGCTGAGTGACTTAGAAAGTCCCATAATGAAATGCTGCTATGCAGATTGCCTCCAGAGTCTCCATTCTGCACTCAAAGCACAGGGCTGGGGACGGTGGAAGTTCCTGCTGTCTCTCATTCCAGCTAACGTCCCAACTGCACCCACTGGTGACCAGAAGGACACAAGCCTCCACTCAATGGCTTCATAGGATCACAAACCATCATTCATTTTTCTACAAAGGAGACAAAAATGATAAACCTGACCGGAATGGTTAAAAGGTTTTTTAGTTGATAGCCCCTCTGATGCACGTGAGGTCTGATCTAGTTTTCAAATTTTTCTGGTTTATGAGTTTTTTCTCTCATAGGGGGTTCATCTCTGATATATTTTGTCATAGGGGTAGCTCTCTTGAAATCTTGTTAGACATTTTTCTGATTTGCCATATCGATCATTTGAGACAGGATAGTTCCTGGGGGATCCCATGGCGAGGGAGGGTAAAGTGGGGCTAATCTCAGGGAGTTCAGGAAATAAAAGAATGTTTTGAAATGGATGGTGGTAGCAATTCCATACTGCTGCTTGATGTGATTGAACTATAGAACGATGTGATGTCTGTATTAGCTCTCAATAAAATGTTTGTTTGCTTTTAATGAAAATTTTTCTGTTTGCACTCCTTTAAAAATGCACATTTAAATTATGTCTACCGAATAATTGGAAGAAAATGAAAACTGATCCTATTTAGTAGCAAGACAACCTGGACACAACTATATTTGGAAAATACATAGTAATGAATTCTTCTGACACAGGTATGTTTGTTGATTATATGACAATAAAGATAAATATTAGCTTCTCCAGAAAGAGAGAATGTGGTTTAGTTATGACAACAAAAAGATATTATAATAACATAGAAGAGCTGGAATCTTTGTGCTGAATGAACATTTAGGGATACCTTATCCAAGAATAAGAGAGTCAGACAATTACTGGTGCGATATATGGTATATCTCCAACTCTCCACTTCCAAATGTATTAGGCAGCAGCTGTGTTCCATGGCAAAGAGTCCTTCTAATCGGGTTACTCTGCTGTAAACTGATAATTATCTGATGCCAGTGAGCCCTGCCTCGTTCCCTTCACTAGTAGCCAGGTAAAAAAGAAAGAAAAAAGGTCCCACTCATCATCATGCCTCTTAAACCTCTCCATGCTCCTAAATTCTCTGTTTAGCTTCATTGTCACCATGCCTTTCATTTGAATCTCTGCTCCAGCTTTTTTGGAGTAGACGTATGGTGATTACCTTGCTGAACTCCACAAATGAATCACTCAGAACTCCTTTCAAGGATAAACACACTACCTATTAATGGGAGTGTGATTTGCACATAGTTTCCAGTCACCAATATTTTAAGGGTTTGCCTCAGCTCCAGAGCCCCTTCATCCCTGGTCATGGCTTCCCAAAATACTTAACAAGCCAGGGTCTAAAGGAGGTGAGTTCATAAATCCTCGTCATCTCACAGATACTCCAGATGACTTGAGAAGGTTACTCTGAAGTTCTCTTTATGCCAAGATATTTAAAGTTCTCCAATAAACTTGGGCTTAGGTGTTGAAAGTAAAATTTTCTGTAACTTGTGTTTAATGCATCAAATCTATTTTTTAGATGTTATTGAACTTTTAGTGGCATATCATTAAGCTCATATCTTTGGCTGTTTTACACCTGCTTTAATTTTCTTGAACTTAAACCTGAATTTATATATGAGTACATGATGGTATGTTCCACAGAGGACCCTGACCTGATTCCAGTTGATGATACTGAACTTCTCTCACAGATGTAGTCATTTTCTTTTTTGTTTCTTCTATATGCATAAATCCATGAGTAGAGTTGCCATTTGAGTTGTTGACAAAAGGTATTTGTGATGAAGAAGCCATTGATCTTTCAAAACTATATCATGTGATCTACACCTTCCTTTTCATAACCAGTCATATCTTCCAACTGCTATTCCTTCCTCTTTGTTTCTAACTTTTGCATCCAATCTCCAGCAATAATCAATGCATCTTTAGTGCATGTTGCATCAATTTCCGACTGAAGTCATGGGTAGAACTCCTCGATTTCTGCCTCACTTGTCTTGAGTTGCAATGTGAGCTGAAAGACCTCCAAGCTGCACAGAAAGTCTTAGCAAAATCAAGACTCCAGGAATTGATGGGATCCCAAAGGAAGTGTTTCAGCAAACTGAGAAAGCAATGGAAACACTTACTGGTCTATGCAAGAAAATTTGAAGACAGCTATTTGGTCAACTGACTAGAATGGCTCCATATTTGTACTCATTCTAAATGCAGATGGCCTAACTGAATGCTCAAGTTTTAAAACAATATCATTGATATCATATGCAAGTAAAATTTTGCTTAAGATCTTTCAAAATTGCTTTCAGCAGTAGATCAACAGTGAGCTGCTGAGATTCAGGTCAGTTTCAAAAGAGCACAAAGGACATCACTGTTGGCATCAGATGGACATTGATTGACAGCAGAGAATACCAGAAAAGTATTTACTTGTGTTTCATTGATTATACAAAGGCATTCTACTATGTGGATCATAAGAAGCTGTGGACAGCTTGGAAAAGAACAGGAATCCCAGGACATTTGATTTTGCTCATGTGGAACTTGTACATGGATCAAGAGGCAGTTATGTGAACAAAACAAGGGAACACTGCATTTCGGGAAAGGGATACGGCAGGGTTGTATCCTATCACCATACTTATCAAATCTGTATGCTGAGCAAATGGTCAGAGAAGCTGAATTATATGATGAAGAGTTCAGCATCACCGCTAGAGAAAAGCCTATTACTGATCTTCTGTGTTAGGACAGGTCGAGTACAGAAACAAATCAATGACACTCATATAGGTGTAAGAGTATGCTTTATATCAAGAAGTGATTATATATCAAGCAAACATCTCCTTCCAATCCATACCAAGTTCATAAATCCAACATTAGTCCATAAATCTGATCCTAGTCGACAAGCCCCTCCTCAGACTCATGCAAAGATGCAAAATGCAGAGAGATCCCAAGGAGGTGGTTACAAAGTCATGTGGATCTAGTGGCAGTAGCTGTATCACAGGGATTACAGCAACCAGGGTCAGTGAACTTATTCTTATCTTTAAATCAACATAGAAGAATTGACCTACCTCCTGCCCAGAGAGTCTGGTCCTTCCTTCAAAATGTCATCTAACAAATCAACTATGTGATGCACCTCAGGGCCCTTTTGCCTAACTCCAGGCACTTCAGGATCTTTTGGTTGACCAAACTATCTAGTACTAGTCATTATACAACATCACAACAGTACCCAGTGTTTATGTTCCCTAAATATTCTACAAATAGCATATTATTCATTATATAAAAACAAAAAACAGATATAATTTAAGTTAATAATTTGTATGTATGTTCACTTCCCCACTTCCCGATATGGTTGTCTCCAATTTTCTCCTTTCTCTCTTCAGTTCTCATAGCTCTGGTCCCACCACAAACATGGAAAGCACCACCACTAATTTATCTCTGTCTGATTATCTTACATCATAATTCACTGATAAAATAAAAGCAATCTGTCAAAGTTGCACTCTTCTTTTTATCACCTAAACTAATGACCTGCCAGCATTTTCCTCTGCTCCCGGTTATCCCTTTTGTGACTAAGGAGGATGAGTTCCTACCAGAAGCCAGACTCTATACTTGTGTTCTGGATTCAATCTCTAAAATATATTTTCCATAATTATAATATTTTCTTTTGTTAGCATGAATAACTTTCTGACTCATCTCTACCACCTTATCCCAATCAATTCTACTATTGCCTACCATTAGAAAATTCAACTTTGAATCCAAAATTTCCTTCATTATCCAGTAAAACCTGGAGGAGTTGCCTAGTGTGCAAACTCAGATTTTCAACTCACATTTGCTATTTCTCTTGGGTCAAATTTCAGTACCCACTATATCATTGAGTGATATTTTTGAGAATAATCATGACTTTGATGATGCTAAATCCAATTACCACTTCCTAGTTATTATACTGATTAACCTCACAAAATATTTAACATGGATGGTCAAAAAAATTGTAACAGTTCTCGTAGCTCTTCAGAGGATCAAGTTTTCTGGGTTTTCTCTTAATATACCAAGTGCTCTTTCTCAATCTCCTTTGCTGGTTCCTCTGTTTTTCCTGACTTCCAAATGTTGTCCAGTGCAAATTTTTGTTCTGTGAGATTTCAACCATAAACGTCCCTTTAGTATTACCTGTATACCAATGACCTTCAACTCTATCTCTAGCCCTGACCTTCTTGACTCAGGCCTGAACTCATACACAGAATAATCACAGAATACCTGTTAGGCATCTCAAACTTCATGCCGCCCAAACAGGCATAACAATTCCTAAAACTGCCCCTACATTTACCTTGTCTCAAATCATTTCATTCTTCATATAGGTGATTATCATGCATCCAGTTTTCAAGTCACAAATACAGCAGATATTCCTTTTTTAAGTTTGTAAAAATATATACAAAATATTTTGCAAATCGGCACTTTTCACATGTACAAGCTAAGACATAAATTACATTAACTATGATTTTCAACCACCACTAGTAATCATTGCTAACTTTTCTATCATGATAAATAGAGTAGTTCTTTAGACCTCTCCTTTTGTTACCTCTCACATACAGTCCCATAAGTACCTTTATCTCTATCATCCGAGCATATCTTTAATCTCTTCATGTCTCCATCTCTGTTACTACCGTCCTAGTACAAGTAACACATTCATTTACTTAGATGATTGTAAAAGCTTCCTATTGATCTCCAGTTCCTTCTTTTGGATCCTTACAAACCATTCTTCGTGCAGCTATCAGATGATTTAAGAAACAGATATTAGGTTAACTCACTCCTTACTAAAAGTCTCCCATGGATTTTACATGGCACTTCCTATGTAAAATGTTTATTGGAGGGCACATCCCACAAACCACTCATGACTCTCACTCATTTGCCTTGCTGCATGGAAACTGACCTTTCTGCTCCTTAAATACACTAAGCTGATTCTTGCCTTACAAATGACATTTTGTCATTCCTGTCACTGAAATGATGCTTTCTCAAACCTCAGGGTGATAATTGGATCCTCATTATTTAAATTTCATTTTGATTGTCCCCTCCACAGAGAAGCCTTCCATATGACAAAGTCTAAGTTAAAGATCCCTTTGAAAGGTCTGTTGTTCACGCCGATCAGTCCCTGCTTGGAAGAAAGATAAGACTATCTGCTCTGGTGAAGATTTGCAGGTTGTTAAGATTAACAGGGTTGTTCTGAGGCAAACGTTGATGAGTCATTGTACTCACTTGTCTATGCTGAGAGATTTGGAAGAGAGTTAACTGGTCAACTGACTGAAGAAATCCACTTGTCCCCAGTCCAAAGAAAAGTTATACAACAGAATGCAGAATTATCTAGCAAAATTATTAATATCACATGCAATGAAAACGTGTTGAAAATCATTCAGCAATGGTTGCAACAGTACATTGACAAGGAGCTACCAGAAATTCAAGTCAGATTCAGAAGAGGATGTGGCAGAGGACTATCATTGCTGGCATCAGATGGATGTTGCTCAGAAGCAGAGAATACTAAAAAAATGGTTACTTGTGTTTTACAGACTATACAAAATTCTTTGACTGTGTAGATCATAACTAATTATGGATAAGCTAGAGAAGAATGGAAATTCCAGAACATCTAATATTCTATGTGCATCAAGAGTCAGTTGTATGAACAGACGAAGGGAATACTGCATGACTTAAAATCAGGAAATATGTATGTCAGGTTGTATCTTCTTACCAGACTTATTCAATCTGTATGCTGAACAAATAATCTGAGAAACCGGACTACAGGAAGAAAAGTTTAATATCAGGATTGGAGGAAGGCTTATTAAAAACTTTCAATATGCAGATGATACAACTTTGCTTGCTGAAAGTAAGGAGGACTTAAAGCAATTCCCGATGAAGATTAAGGATTGAACCCATAAATCTGAATTATAACAATGCAAAGCAAACCAAAACCTTCACACTAGGCTCAACAGACAACATCTTGATAAATGGAGAAAAGAGACAAGTTGTCAAGGATTTCATCCTGTTTGGATACAGAATCAATGCTCATTGAAACAGCAATCAAGAAATCGAATGACACACATTGCATTTGGTAATTTGCTGCTCAAGATCTTTTGAAAGTGTTGGAAATTAAATATTACATCTTGAGGACTAATGTGTGTCTGACTCAAGTCATGATATTTGCACCTAACTTATATGCATATGATAGCTGGCCTTTGCATAAGGAAAACCAAAGAGTCAATGCATTTGAACTGTGGTTCTGCCAAAGAATATTGAACTATCAAAAGAACTAACAGATCTGTCTTGGAAGAAGTACTGATAGAATACTCTTAGAAGAGAAGATAGTGAGACTTTGTTTCATGAACTTTGCATATGTTATGAGGCAAGACCAGTTCATGGAAAAGTAAATCATGCTTAGTAGAGGGGAAGCAGAAGCTAAGATGTATGTGTACTGTGGTTGCAAAAAATGAGATCAAATAGAACAACATATGTGAGGACGGTGCAGGTTGAAGCAGTGCTTCATTCTCCATCATTTTTTTTTAATGTGGGTTTGCTACGAGTCAGAATTGATTTGATGGCACCTGCAAACAATAGCAACAGCAGGATTTGGAATCAACTTGATGGCAATAGACACAGTTTTGCTTTGCTTCTTCCAAAAACTATCACATAATCCTACTTTATAGTATTCCTCATATGCATTACTTTATCAAAGTGCCACATACATTACTTAGGTGTTGCCTTCACTGACCTTCCCCTTTTCTGAAAAACAGGTACTTGGTCTTCTTTTCTCATTACTGTATCTTTGATGATTAAAAGAACCCTGAAGTATAATATATGCTTGATAAACACTTGTTAACTTAAAATACATGTTCATCTTTTGAACCACCGAGACACCTACCATGGAGATCCAGGCCCTTAGTCTCACTTCTGCTTTGTATTTCCTACTTGAAATGTAAGATCTTTTCAAGTGGCTTGTTCTTCTCTTACTTGTTACAAAGATACCTACTTGAGAACAAAGATACCTACATTTATATTATCACCAACTATGACAGTTTTTAAGTAAGGGCACTTGGTGGCAAATAACAGCATTAGATTAATGACTCAAGCATTAGACTGAAAACCAAAAAGTTAATAGTTCAAAGTCATCATTCACTGAAGACAAGACTGAGACAAGGCGGTATGTGCTCATAAAGACTGACAATTTTGGAAACCCCATGAAGTATGCCGACTCTGCCCTATCAGGTCATTATACATGAAATTCAACTCAATAGCAGTACGTTTGGGGTATCACAATCCCTTTCGTAGTGTAAGGCATACTGTACATATCCTTTTAAGGGAAACAAGGAACCAGTATGACAGAATAAATCGATGGGTAAACCAAGAAAGACCCACAAATGAGCTGAATAATGAGCATGTAGGTATCACATTTGTGGCAAAGCAGCCATGGGAACATCTGAACTCTGCAACTGTAAGTCTTTACCTAGAACTCTTGCTAATCTTACCCTAGTTTCAAATGTCACTGGGGCAACAGTCATTCAAATCCCTAAATAAGACACTCATCTAATATAAAAGTAGCATCAGAGTTCTCTGAGCTAGTTCCAAGGCATTGGCTTATGGAACACACGGCCATTCAGATACTTTGATGAAGTGTCCATGGAGAGTCTGCTGTCCAAGGGTGCAACCTGCCTCTGCAAGCAAAGCTGGTCAAAAATGTACAGTTTTCATGCAACAAAGTTTAGCTTACTCAGTATTTCTCTCTCTCTCTCTCTCTCTCTCTCTCTCTCTCTCTCTCTCTCTCTCTCTCTCTCTTTCTCTCTCTCTCTTTAATGTCAAACCATAGCCATTAAAATGTTATGACCATTTGTTTGACTTATGATCTAACTCTAGAAAAAATAAAGTTGAAGTTTTGATTTCATCAATGCCCTGCAGCAAAGAGTCATCTGTTATTTCAGGATGTGCATATAGAGTTTGTAACTGTTTGTTTTCTTTTGCATATAATGAGATGAATTCTTCTGAAAGAGGACATAAACAAAAACAATTCTGATACTTTATAGCAAGCCAAGGAAGACATAATTTCATGGTTAACAAATAGAAAGTCATTCAAGAGCATGTACTGTAATGGGGGGTATATTGAGCTAGGAAGCAGACCTCATCATTAATCAGCTACACACACACTGATTGTATGCTATGCAGATGCCCGTCGTCCAAAGAATTAAATTCAATCCAAATAAGTACAAAAAACTAAAGAATAATCACAAATAGTATATGCTGGGTGTCAAATATGTGATCCAGAAAGCAAAAGCTATGGCATTTCAGTAAAGAGAAGCTTTTCTGAGGCTTGGGTCAAAGGGTGTGAATCCTGAAAAGCACTAGGGAACAAAGATGATATAGTCTTATTTAATGATGAGGGAGTACCTCAAACTTGAGAATACCAAAAATAATATTGCCTTCTGAGAGTTAAACGATGAAACCAACACATCACAAACACAGAGCTATCTATAGTGCCTTTAATGAGAATGAAAAACCCCATGTTTGATAAAATTTATCAATGTAACTAAAGAAGTGGAAATGATCAAACTACTCTGCCCAGGTATGTCCTCTCCAATATAATGCAAGGCAAATCAATGCTCTCATTTCACTGTGCTGATGGAGGAGGATGCTGCCATTAGAATTTCCACTCAGGTAGCTTCCCTTGCTCTGAGAGCACACTCATCAAGTAACCTTTGGATAATTCGATTTCTCATGTAACCTCGCTCAGAGGGAGAGAATGTGCCAGGCAGAGCAACATGGATATCAGGTCTATTCAGCTATTTAATTTCTCAATGTAAACGATTGCATTGACATTCTCACTTCATACATCAAGCCCAGTGAGCCTTGTTAGTGTCAGTCATCATCCTGGAGCTGGATTACTACTAGGACACTGACAAAATCAACGCTCAGACCCTGGGGAAATCTACACAACTGGCTTGATGCAATGAGTGAAAGGGTTCATTCAAGGGACCAGAGACCCCAGAGAGATATGTTACATATGTTAAAATAAAATACCATTTTAAAAAGAACCTATGAGAGCATTTAAAGAGAATTCTTTAGGCACTGGGGAGTCTCTGGTGAAATCTGAGCGGAGTGACACGATCAAAACTGTCAGTCACAGGTCCATTGTCTGCAACTCTAGGAGCTCACCATTTAATTGAGGAGTTAGTCAAGCAAACAACTAATTACAAATAATAATACTGTGTTGTAATTAGTTGTTTGCTTGACTAGTGTACAGAGAAGTCTGGAAACATCAGAGAAACGCACCTGGAGATCATGTTAGGAGTAACGTCTATTGGAATATTGCTAAAAATAGAGAAAAGGACCTACATTTTTTCCTATTAGACTTTAAAGTGATTTCAGAGTTTCCCCTTTATTTAGATACTTTTTTAACTTAAAAAAATCTATAAATATTTCAAAGGGCTTTAGAAATATATATTTTATGTCTCACTTTCCACTAGAGACCTTTAACAGGATATGCTATTGGGGGAAAAAGTCAAATCCTTTGCAGCTGAGCCAATGTTATTGGGTAGGAACTTACAGATTTTGGATCCTTGTTACCTCTAAGAAATCTTCTTTGCTGTAGTTTATTTTTTATTATTTTTTCATTTGGATTATTGACACTCTCTTATAAATGGTTCATTATGAGTCAGAATGAAATCCTGGCAATAAATTTGTTTTTGTATTCATTCCAGCCAGCCTAACAAATCCATTTACAATGTTGAAGCTAGAAAAATGGTTCATTTAATCAATCAAAAAATGCATACTGTATGCCAGGGACTTCTCTGAGCCAAAGAGAGACACAGAGAACAGAGAAGGTTCCTGTTTATCACAGACCTCATAGCTTACACAATAAATATATAAGCAAAGAATAAAAGGCAATCTTCAATATTAGCAATTACTATAAAATATATACAATTAAATGAGGGGTATTGAGTATTTGGGGCAACTAATCACTATGAGTCTTCTCTGGCAAATGACCTAAGAGTTGACACCTGGATGATAAGAAAGAGTGCTTACTGCCAAAAAGTCACTTCTCACTCAACAACAACAAACTCACTGCCATCAAGTCTTGTCTGACTCATAGTGATCCACTAGGCTCCTGTCGGCTTCCAAACCTCTGATTCTTTCTCATTCAAAGACCTTGTGGTTAGCAGCCCAATTTGTAACCTGCTGTGCCACCAGGGCTCCTGTATTTAGTGGCCCAACAAAGGAATGCCATAGCTGTAAGTTTTTACAGGAGCAGAGAGCCTCAATCATTTCCCAGGGAGCAACTGGTGGATTTCCAGACCAATGCTAACCAAGAAGCACCCAGCAGTTCTCCATATAGACCAAAAGGCAGCCTTTGTCCGGGGCTAAAGCTCAGAGGCTGGAAAGGGTAGGAAAGATAAATGAATGGGAAAGATAGGCAGAGGAAGGAAGCATGGATAGGCTGCTATGTTGCAGCCCTCACTACTTGTATAAAGTTGGGTTGTCTAGAGAAACAAATCCAACACTCATATATGTATAAGAAAGAGCTTTATATCAAGAAGTCATTATATATCTAGAAGCCACTCCAGCTGAAGTCAACTACAGTTCATCAGTCCAATGCTAGTGCCTAAGTCTCTCGTCAGACTACACAGTCAGAGATGCAGCATAGGGAACTGGGAATCATAAGGATCACAGGTTGGTCGGTTCAGAGTCACATGGAGCCAAAGTGAGTGGAAACGTGGCAGGGGCCGGGGAGCTCTCTGGGTCAGCAGCAGAATCTCATCAAAGGGAAACGTGAAAGGGCAGAGAAAGAAGCAATTCTCAGAGTCCCTCACACATATACAAAAGGCCACACCCCCAAGGAGGCATCATCAGGCTTTAATCCGATTGACAGGTTGGAGTCCTCCTCTATATTTTCATAAAAATTCAAGTTGACATAAATTCATCAAATTACTACACTGCCAACATAAGTATATTTCTCATCATTATCTTCCTTCCAACTGCTACAAGTATGTTCAGCACTTTAATACAAGTCAGAATCTCTCTTCCTCTGCATATTTCACTCTGGAACATTCTTTATCCATTCTTATATGAAGCAAAAGTCTTAAAAGTCTCCCAATGTCTTTTGGGTATTAATGTTATTGACCCTTCCAATCACTCGTTCATTAGTGTTTCCATACAAGGTGTGCCTCCATACGAGTATCACATTTATCTCATTACGGTGCCGTTTTACTTATTTTTTGTTTGTCTTACTACTTTGAGAGCAACACATGCCTCTTCCCTCAACAGAAACATACACAAAAGGACAAGCTTGAGTAATTATGAGACTTGAGTTTTTGTTTAGGTTGTGTCCTTGGTGCCTAGCAAGGTTTCTGACATCACATTTTGTGGAGAATCATGTTCTGTCAGTGTGCTGAACAAGAAGCTTATCAAATGAAAAACAAGGTTATGTAAATTCCTTACTTAAAATTCTTCTTTGTCTTCTCCAAGTCTATAGAACGCAAGTTACTAAAGATCATGGTATGGTTTGGGTCTGCTATGGTTTTACTGATTTTGCTCACTTCTTTCCAGCACCATTCTTAGATCTTGACCTTTGGTTTTCATGCTTCCCTCCTCCTAGCACCCATCCACACATGCACTGAGTGCTCACTCCTCATCCAACCATTTCCAGAGAGAAGTGCTTGGAGGTCTCAGGTACATGCTCTTCTGGACTCTTCTTAAAATGCCTTCAAGGACCAAGTCAGGGCTACCTCTACTGTAAAGCTATCCCAGACATTCTCTACAAGTTGGGGTAAGCTGATCAATCTTACTTCCAGCAGCACTAGGCTCACTCTCTTTTGTTTCCACAGCTCTTGTCAATAATGCTATCATTACACATACTCTTCTTGCATTGCTGCTGTTGTGTTATTGCCCTGTTGATTCTGTCACACAGTGACCCTATTGGACAAAGTAGAGACCTGCAAGGTTTTCTACGCTTCCGTTGTTACTGGAAGTGGTCACCAGGACTTTTCTCCCAGGGAGCAGCTGGTGGTGCAAACTACAGTCCTTTTGGTCAGCAAAGCAGCGCTGACTCTTTGTGGGACCTGAGAGTCTTGTTCTCTCTGCACTACCTGCCTCTCCACGTTGACAGAACTTCCTTTGGATACAAGCTTTTCTTAGTTGACTTTTGTATTTCTAGCAACTAAGACAGTCCCTGGCACGGATAGCACACATTAATGAGCATGTTGTTTTAAATTATTTTGCTTAAGCTCCAGTAGTTTAAAGCACTATTTTCAGAATAATTATTTTCATAATTGTAGGAACTTGCGGATGATGACTTTTAAAAAGTACAAAAATAGGGATAAAGAATAAGTTCACCTATACAGACATATAAAGTGTGAGAAATAAGTCCTTCGAACAAGTTCAAGGGCCATGATTTTCTCTGTCCCTCTCCTGCTGGCATCTTCAGTTATCAAGACAAACTCCTCACACAGACACACTCTGACACCCTCTCCACTCAGCCCTGAGGCTTGTTAGTAAGATTGACTCTGGAGAAACACCTCCCGGCCCCAGTAAGCCAGAGGGTCATGATGCACTAGGGTGCTTGGTAGTCACATTTAAAAAATAAACTGGGGCTATAAAATAGTTGAGAGTTTTCAGGCTTCTCAGCTCTGGGGCAGGTACAACCGCCTTAGCATAAGTTTGCAGACCACTGAAGTGAAACTACCTGCCCCAGGGAAGACCAGCAGGAGGCAGACTTCTATTTAAGCCCATCACCTACTGCACAAAGCGTGGAGTTTTTACAAAGCATTTGAGGGGAGTTCTGCTTATGAAGCAATCATTTGTACGCCGCCTGGTCCTTGTCAAAATTAAGAGCTGCTTTTGCTGATCGATAGAATGTAATGTTTATGGAGCAATCCATCTCAGGTATTGGTGTCCTTTTTCTAATGGTTGGGTGGCTATCTAGAAATTGGGTACCACTTCTGAGTACCACCCAAAAGCAGAATATTATCTTACAGTCATGACTGCTCATGGGAGATTGATATGTTGCTCTAAAAAAAAGGACAAGCTGTGAAGATTACCATTGTGTTTTAGTTTGCATTTCCCTGTGCAAAAAGTCACATTGGTATGTAAATTATCCCATTAGGCCATTTGCTGCATTTGGAATGAGGAACATAGATGTCAGGTTCAGAGCACATCTTCAATTCACATTTGCATTCTGAAGAATTAGCCATCCAGGGTATGTTAGTCTGGGTAAACTAGGGAAACAAATGCACAGAAACTCACATATATATAAGAGATAGTTTCAGATAAAGAGTAAGGGTACATACAGAAAGCATCTGAACGCAGTGCTGTCCACACCCATGAGTCCAACATTAGCCCATATGTCTGACACTCTTCTACAAAGTTCTCCTCCATCTCACAAAACACATGCAATGATGCCGACGGCAGGAGGAAAGATGAACCCGTGAGCATGTAAGCATCGCGGCACTAGCAGGGGTCTCCACACGGCTGCTCCAGCACCCAGGCTTGCATCGGGGTAGGTTCATGTGGCTTCTCAGGGATGTCTCGCAGAAAGTGAGCCTAGCCAGCTAAAGCAGGGAGCTGGCTAAGACAGCCACACTCTGGTCCAACCATCAGAAAGCAAGAGACCATAGAACTAGAAAGGGAGGAAGCTCACCCAGTCATTTATTACTCTGCCTTTCAGCATGTGTCTATCAGCCAGGTTGGCACAATAAACCTTAACTATCTCACAGGGCAATTGTTTACTTTGGTTTCCTCTCATGTCTTTTCACATTTTACAAATACTTGAATGTTTTTAAGAAAAAGATTATGTATGCATGTTTTTTATCTCAAACTATTTTATAACCTAAAAAGGCATATAATTGCACTCCAAGATTTTATAGCACGAGGCCTAAATGTTTTCCTTTTATTTTTATATGCTTTTCCCCTAACACCTTTTCCACTTTTGCTCTGTGATAATGAATCCACCCTCAGAGATACGAGTGCCCTCTGCTGGAACAAGAAACATGCCCACTGTTTCGACAGGAAGCGCATAAGAAAACTGTATCAATTCTGGAGGCAGAGTTGTGCTGTCACAATCATTTGACATGTGTACTTGGTAACAGCGCTGTAGGGTTCACAAGAGTGTATGGGCTTTCTGGGTTTATCCCTCAGTCCAGAGCTGATCCCTTGCTTCTAATGCGCACTGGCATTTAAAATGAACCATGAAATCATAGACTCTAAAGACTGTAAAGGAATTAGTGGTCCTTTAGCCCAACTTCCTTATGTGAATAAATCACTTCTGCAACATTTCTCATCTCCCGAGTCTCATCTGGATCCCTTCATGATGGTTACCACTTACCACTTCCTACTTCAGGAAGAAGAAATGCATCTCTTACTTTTCAGGCCCATTTTTCACTTTTGAAAGATCAAAAATAAAAGACTACAATCATCAATATGGACTTCAATGCAACACAAAGGAAACAGAAAATCTTCACAAATGAACCAATTAGCAGCATCCCACTACATAGACAAAATGTTAAAATTGTCAAAGATTTTTTTTAACTTGGATCCACAATTAACAGCCATGAAAGCAGCAGCCAAGAAATCAGTGTTATTTTACTGGGAAAATCACCTGCAAGAGAGCTCACTGAATTACCAACGAGTAAAAATACTACTGAGGAGTAAAATGTACCAGACTCAAACCATGATATTTTGAGGTACTTCTTATTTATAAAAAAGCTGGCTAATGAATATGGAAGATCAAAGAAGAATTGATGCCTTTGAACTATGGTGTTGGTGAATATTGTCAGGCCAATGATTAACTGACTCAAAGGAAATGCAATGCAAAAAGGATGACAAGACTTTATTTCATGTATTCTTTTGGGAAGGAATCAGTGTATAGATTGAAAGCATCAAGCCTGGTAGAGTAGAAAAGATAAACATGAGGAACTGATACATTGGCTCCAACTTTGGGCTCCAACACAGCGGAGACTGAGGATAGATGACATCGGACTGGGCATACTTTGTTCTGTCGTATCTGGGGTCATTATGAGTTCATACTAACTAGATGACACTTGACAAGTATCATTCTGCCATTGTCATGGCATAGCACATGTGTTTTTTGTTAGTATGAAAAAGAGCAGATGGGAGGCAGTCATGGAACATTTAAGGTTTTCATGTCTGTTTCTATAGCTATCTACCTGTGTGCCATCTCTTTCCAGAAAAGATCTTGGCTCAAAGCACCTGGATATAAAAATGTAATTACTAGAAAAATAGAAAAGCAAAGCCCTTAAAAGAAATTCTTGATTCAAAGACTAATATTATTGCTGACATTGAAATTAAACCTATCAGGGAACATCATACAATCTACAACAATAAGAAAAACATAATAAATCAATCCGTTTCTTCAACTAACAATAAAAAAGTATGTTAGCTTCATTAAAGCTACACTGTTCTTGGTTCTAAATTCCAAGAGGAATTTCCAATGTAACATCTTAGAAAAGAGCTTCCAGTCCTCAATTTTCTATGTGCATTCATCTTTACTCTCCATTGAATTGTCAAGGGAAGTTAAGGACATTTCCTTGACTTTCACAAACCTCATGACAGAATAAATGATTTAAATTCAGTTGGTCATAAGAAATAAAGCAAGATGACTGCATTGAGGTTTGGAGATCTCTTTTTAAGGACTGAAGAAACATCTTAACCTATCAAGATTGCTTATGCAGGTTTCATTTGCCATTTCTCTTAATAAGAAATGAGAATAAAGGAATGAGCAAACCTATTTGACAGTACTACCATAAAAAAGTACAACTGTGTGATAACAAGGCACAAAGTTATGTCCTTATGAACGAAGAGAGGTGTACATAAGATGAGGACTAACAACCAGAAAATACTATCAGAGTCTACCTGAATACCTGACAGGATGTTGGATGTCACAGAAGGAGAGTGACATTATGACAGCAAAAGGTGCTATTATAGTGACTCTGCTGTGAGTGGTGAAAGAAAGAATTGGGGTTTCTCACTTGCTCTTAAACTCCCCAGTTATTTTCTCTGTAAGGGCAGCATAGAACTCCACAGCCTGAAAAAGTTACAAATGAGCCAGCTGTCTTCCTGTGGCTACCCACCTGTGGTTTTACAATATTTTCCTCCGTTCTTGGATTGCAGAGTGGGGGATTAATGGCCATTCCACCTTTGAAGATCTTTGTGGTGCCTGGGGCATCACAAAAGGCCCCAGGTAAAAATAAATTACTTTTCTCACAATGATTATCACCGTTGTTCAGACTGTATCTGAGCTGCCTGGTTCCATCATTAAATTCTAAATAGCTAGAGACAGAGAGCTCTCATCTCCTTCCCCACACCTAAGCAAGCCAAGCTTAACTCTGCTTTCTTTCCCCATGGCTTGCAAAGACAAACCTGGAATCAGTGCACCCTCTGTCAAATGTGGCAGCTTATTTATTATCATTGTTACTGTGGATTATACTTAGCGGTCCTGGCAGCCAAATCAACTGGATTCAATTCTCACAAATAGGCTATTTTTAAATGAGTGCTATCACAATAAAAGTCATAACCACGTTGAATAAGACTGCCCGTACAAGATGCTTTCATGGTGTCGCTGTGAAGAGAATGAGAGAGCTTTCAGACCCATTCTGATGAAGACATCAGCATGCCCTTGAATGAGTCACAGGAAACAAATGGCTCGACTTTTTATACACGTAGTATAAACTGAAAGCACATCTGTGTTAAGCTGGGACATTAGAAGGACATAACAGTAAATGCTAATGTATATGCTGATGGTTGGCAAAGTGCAAATAAGAATGCTGATCATTATCTCACATCAATTTATTATGACACACATCTGCCAGAAATCAAAGTCAAAGCTAAGAAAAACACAGCTACCAGTAACAGTCTTTATCCTTCACCATTTCACCCTGCCAAATCCTTTGTGATTAGCATAAATCTAGGAATAGAAGATTTAAAAAGAGAGAGAGAGAAAGAGAGAACAAAAAGAAATCTATGAATTACTGGATGATTTTTAAATAACATATAAGCTGGGGGAAGCATCAGCTGAGATGAGTACACATTTCTCCAGGGATTTAAGTATATACTGAAGCATATGTGAAACAGTAGTGAGTGGCTATCTTCCAGGAAATGGAAGCACTTGTCTTGAAAGAGAGACAAAAATAACTGATGTCGACAAGTTGGCATAGCAACCCTACAATTGCAGTCGTGAGTCAAGGAGTAAACAAGTGCACAGAAAAACTACTTCAACGTGTTTACTTCTACACAAAATGGTTAAATCCTGTAGAGATTTTTCTGGCTTCTTCTTTTGAGAAATACAAACTGTTCAGTCTAATAACTTGTAGCATTTCATTTCCTGAACAAGAGAGGACATTCATGACTCATGGAAAGATCTATGTGCTTTTATGTGTTTTTCCAGTGTAGATATGGTGACATGTGAGCAGAAATAAGACATTTCTCCTTTGCAGCAGACACAATTCATTGATAGGAAAATGGTATAGGGATATATATATATATATATATATGTATATATATATATATACATGTGTGTGTGTTTAAAACTATATTCCCAAAGGAAGGATAGCTTACCTGTTGCTAATAGGTCCCTTGAAGTCCGGCTCAAATGTCTTTGGATCACCTACAAATAAAATACAGCCTTGGTAAGCACAAAAGACAATGAAAGAGTAAACAGGTAATTACAATCTATTAGTAAAGAGAATTAAATTTACATGTGGGCTAGTCCACTGATTCTTGCAGCATGGAATTTATGGTTACATGTGGCAATCATTTTCATCCTTTTCAACTAGAAACAACATGGGAAGAGTAAATATGAACCATTGTCTATACCCTTGTGCTCACATTCTCCCTCTGTGTTGAGTGGCAACAGTATAGAGAGTGGCCAGGGAAGCCAAATCTTGTAGTCAGAAAAAAATACTCTTCTATCTGCCACCCTCAAAGATTGGTTAGTATTTATGAAGTTCAGGGTATTATATGTGTTGCCTGCTTATCCCACTTCTCTTTTTCATATTAAGCTTTCCTTTGGGAAGTTTGATTGCTAGTCACCCTTGGACTCTGACATAGTATCCTTTTGATATATACAAATTCTTAGTGTGTTATTTCAATAGTATTTATGATTGATTCTTTTCAAGCAACAAGTAGATTTCATAGACTCAAAGAAGAGACCCTGGTCATGCAGGTGGCATCCTGATAAGGCTTGTGACATAATACCTCCATCCTGAAACAAAAACAAGGAAGACAGGATTTGCTCTCTTCCAATGTGGACAGGTTCAATAAATAACTCGCTGGCATCCAGGCAAAGCTGATTCGCAATGGCCTTAGAAGACAGAGTAGAATTGCCCACACACATTTCCAGGGCTGAAATTGTTGACAGGAGCAGAAAGTCCTGTCTCTCTCAGTTAACGAGTTCTTCAAATTCATTACTAATCAAAGATGTGCATTTTTTTAAAGCCCCAACATTTATCATTCTCACACCTTCCTCGGTATCTGTGAAGTGGTCTGATCTTGAATTAAGAGTCTCACGCTCTACTGACTGAGTTACCTGGACATGTTGATTTTGAATTAAGAACAGAATTTCAAAAGGAGCTAAAGGCTTCCATCTGTTGGCAACCTGATCTCATGCCCTAGGACAGATGACTCAGAGAATTCAGTGTAACCACAGGGTTGAAGAGGGCACAACAAGAAGGACAGGGCAGGCTTGACATGGACATGCAAGACCCATTCAGCCTGTGACTACTCATAGGGCAACTGTGGTTCCTATCTTGGAGACCTGAAAATGGGTTAGCAAGACTGACAGATTGATTTATTCAATGTGTAGTTACTCAATATGTATTCATTGAGAACCTGTTCTGCAATACATAAATATGGATACCAAACAATGAAGTGTTAATTGTATGATAAGAGGCATGAATGTTACAAGAGCTTGGAGAAAATAGATTTCCTTGGAGATTACAGAGCAGAAGGGTTTCTTTCAGGAAGTGAGACTTTTGTGAAAAGCTGGAGCGAAAAACCAAAGAGAGGGAGAAAGGAAAAAGCATTCTGGATGTACTAAAGGAGAATTCCATTATTTCAGCAACTATTTATTGACTAGGTTAGTAAAATTTACTCTGGTTTCAAGAACCTAGGAGCCAAGGAAAAGGGTGAGAAATAAGTCATGTAGACGAATACTTGAGTCACCAGGGAGACATGGTATCTTGTGAGGGAAAGGTCATGTTCAAAGAATGAAACTACTTATATCAACCCTATGCACCACAGAATGAAATGGTTAGTTTACTGAAGACTATGAGGGGGAGGAAAGTAAGCAAAGGCAAAATTGAGACAAAAGAAAAGTTATTGGAAGAGAAATAGAAAAATGATATTCAAGAAAATGTTTTAAGAGAGAGAAAGAAGATTGTGGATTCTACATAAAAATGATTAGTTGGTGAATTCTTGTC
This sequence comes from Nesogale talazaci, assembly GCA_004026705.1. Taxonomy (NCBI): domain Eukaryota; kingdom Metazoa; phylum Chordata; class Mammalia; order Afrosoricida; family Tenrecidae; genus Nesogale; species Nesogale talazaci. Next base: position 98,738 of record PVJH01001175.1, on the reverse strand, counting down.
TGGATGAGTGTATATTACCTGCAGGCTAAAAAACTGTGCTATTTGGCACAATTCTAGAGATTACCTAGCTACAGAGATTGTTTCCATTCCAGCTCACAGTAATTTGATATGGGGTTTCTGAGGTTGCAGATCATGACAGGAGCAGATAGTCTCAACTTTCACCAGGGGAGCATTTCATGAGGTTGAACTTTGAGATTAGCAGTCCAATATTTATCTGACAATGCCACCAGGACAACATGCTTGGTATACAATGAGGTCAGAAAGAAAGAGGAAGACCATCAGTGACATGGACTGACATCGTGGTCACAATGGGCTCAGACATGAGAAGGGCACAGGAGCAAACTGTCTTTTGTTGTTTACAGAAGATCGCTCTGAGTCAGAACCAACTCATTGTCACGTAACAACGACAACAATGGATGTCAATTGTAGGAACACAATGTACAACGTATTCTCTTGAGCTGTCTGATCCAATTGCCCTGCTATATTTATCTCATTTAATGCTTCAAACCGTGTCATAAAGAATGCCATTAAAATCATCAATTTATAGATGAAGAAGTTGAAGGATGGAAGAATGAGGTAATTTGCTCTAGTTCACACAGCCAACAATTGTGGGTGGGACTAGTAGCTAGATAGTCTGACTTCCAAACTTGTGTTGAACCACTTGGCAGTACATTGGTCATTGGTGATATTGCAATAAATCTGCAGCTAAGAGAGAATAGAAAGCAGATCGGAAGGAACCAAGATCATATACCAAAATCAAGTCTACGTCAATGCTGATTTATAATGACCCTGAAGCACAGTAGAACTGCCCCAGTGAGTTCCAAAGCTGTAAATCTTATGGAAGCAAATTGCTGTCTGTTGCTCAGACAGAGCTGCCAGTAGGTTTAAACCTCAGACCTTTCCATTAGCAGCAAAGCACCTCATGTCATGCCACCAGGGCTCCTTTTAATATCATATATTAATCACATAATTATTCACTCTTTAGACAAAAGGTAGGAAAAACTGGTTTAAGAGTATCGAGGCTGGCTTCCAATTTTAGTGATTTGCACTTCACCATATAAGAAAACAGATTGCAGTGTAAATGAAATGCCATCGTCAATTCTGCCTGCAAAGCTGACACTTGCTGATGATAAACCCTGTCTGCGTGTGTTTCAGCTGAAAAACACCAATATCACAGTCAAATAAAGACTTAGCTGATTCCATGTAGTAAAGAGAGCTGCAAAGTGATGAGGTCATCCTGGCCCCAAGCACTGGCAGAATCACATTGTCATGCAAATTCTTTATTTCCTGCAAATCAATCCAGGGCACCACTTTCTCAGGGGCCCTCCAGTGCTTTAATTGCATCTCTGGAATAAATAGACTTAGGGACATGCTAAGTGCAAAAAAAAACCCACAGGGCTTCCTTCCCGCATGCTTTAGCTATATAATTCCTATTTCTCCAAAACATAAAAATAAAATTAGCCAATCATTTTGTTAGCTTAAATTCATGTGACTCCCTGATCACCACAATAACTGCCTCTTGACAACAGAATCAGCAAAAAGTATGTTGCAGGTAGTCACATATTTGTTGTCGTTGTCAGTTTGTACTATACCCATACTGGGTAATTTTTTTTCTGACTAGAAATATAAGTAATCTATGGATATTAGAGAAAAGAGTTCAGGCAACTAACTGACTCCATGGATGCATATTTCTTTTTTTCTTTCTTTTTTTGGTTCAAAAATTTGGACAAATTCTTTTTTTAAATCCTTTTAAGGTGGGACTCATACAACTCTTATCACAATTCATAACCTATTGTGTGTCAAGCACATCCGTACATTCACTGCCCTCATCAATCTCACAACATTTGCTTTATATCTAAGTCTTTGGCATCAGCTCCTCACTTTCCCCTCCCTCCCCTTAATTACTCCATAAGCCCTTTATAAATTATGAGTTATTATTACTTCATCATGTTGTATACTGTCTGATGACTCCCTTCACCCACTTCCCGCTGTCTGTGCCCCAGGAAAGAAGTTAAATATAGATCTCTGTAATCAGTTCCCCTTTTCTACCCTACCCTTCCTCCACGCTCCCAGTACTGCCACTCTCAACACTGGTCCTGAAGGGATATCTGTCCTGGATTCCTTATGCCTCCTAACTGTGTCAGTGTATATCCTCTGGTCCAGCTAAACTTGTAAGGTAGAAATGGGATGATGACAGTGGGAAGGAGAAAGCATTGAAGAACTACAGGAAAGTTGTTTGTTTCATCATTGCTACACTACAGCCTAATGAGTTTATCTCCTCCCTGCCACCCATCTGTAAGGAAAAGTCTATTGCCTACAGATGAACTTTGGGTCCTTAACCTACACTCACCTTCATTTACACTAATAAAATTTTTAGTTCCTTGACGCCTGGTCCCTCCAACACCTTGTGATCACACAGACTGGTGTGCTTCTTGCATGTGGGCTTTGTTACTTCTGAGCTAGATGGTCACTTGTTTGTCTTCAAGTCTTTACGACCGCAGACGTTATATCTTTTGACAGCTAGACACCATCAGCTTTCTTCACCACATTATGCATACATTTGTCTTCAGCGATCCCAAAAGGGAAGGAAGGCACACAATAATATCATTTTATGTTCTTTGTAGTCTGACTCTTGGTCCCTTTGACCCCTCCTGGTCACACAGGCTGCTATGCTTCTTCCATGTGGGCTTTGATGCTGCTGAGTTAGATGGACACTTGTTTGACTTTAAACCTGTAAGACCCCCAGACGCTCTATCCTTTGGTAGCTGGGCACCATGAGTTTTCTTCACCACCTTTGCTCATGCATGCTTTTGTCTTTGGCAAGTGGGTAAGGGAGATGAGCATCATAGAATGCCAATTTAATAGAACACAGTGCTCCTGGAGAAAGTATTTGACCGGAGTCCCAATGTGCATCTCCTACCTTAATACTGAGCCTATAAATGTGTGCACATGTATCTATGTCCCCTTCATCATATATAAATATATTTACCTAGATATATGCCTGTATTTAGAACTCTGTGAATGCCCCTTGCCTCCTACTTCCTTCCTCTATTTCCTTTTACTACCCTCCTGCCCCACTATGATTCTTAGTCTTCATTTGGGATTCAGTAATACCTCTCTATTTTCCTACCCCTTAACAATCCCCACCAGTCCTCTCACTCCCTCCTTGCTGCCAACTTTGGATCATTTATTGTTCCCTTGTCCCTGAATTGGTCATCCCCACCTACTTTCTGACATCTCCCCCACTCCCATATCCCCCCAGAACTATGGTTTCCATCATTTTCTCCTTCAGACTGATTATCCAGCCTATCTTATCTAAATAGACCTACAGAGATGATACTATGTACAAAACACAAGATACAGCAAAATGAAGTGAAAAAAGAAAATGAAATGATGACTACAGCATGAGAAAAAAGAGAAAACAAAACAATGCCCAGAAAATACAATTAGGTAAATAAAAATAATACTAATAAAGCAAAGCCTATAAATAGTTCGAGATCTGCTTGTTGACCTCTGGGAGTAACCTCCAGTCGAGTCCAATGAGTATCCACGCCCTGACTCCCGAATCTATCCTTGGCTCTCTCTCAAGACCTCCATGCTCTGCTCCCCTCGCTGCTCTGGCTGCACACCCTTAATGTTTTCCTCTGTGTGGTAGTGACAGACATCTGCAATCCCGACACTGTCCCTCCAGTCTTGTCTCCTGTAGAGCCTTCGATCAGCAAGGGATGTTGTGTCTCATGGTGGAGCTGACTATCTGGGCCTCTCTGTGCATCTGCTGTTCTGAGTGAGGAGAGCTTCCTTAAGGCTCAGTGGGCCTGGGTGCACTCCACTCTCTCTCCCTCCCCCTTCATTTGCTCCCGAGTGCTCAGGTCAGACTTCCTGAACTTCAGTGCTGTCCTCTAGAGTAAATTCTTCTGAGGGAGGGGGCGGCCACATGGATGCAGATTTCACAAGGCCCAATTAAAAAGAAAGTTGCAAAATATAAAATAGTAATGTTTAGAAACAAACTCCATAAAAGCAATCTGGGTCTCAAAGAAAGTATCAATATACCACCACTGGGCAGTATAAAAGCAATGTTTTTAAACAATTCATTTTACTCCCTCAGGAATATTCAGCTTAGAAAATCTAATATGATTCCTAGAGATTGAGGAAGCCAAAGTGGAGTAAAGAAAGTATTCTAGGACTTAAAACCGAACTACATGTGCTAGCAAGTCAGATTATGTGGTGAAGTCAAAAAACAGAACATTATAGTTAAGGTTAAAAGTCACTTTCCAACAACCATGAAAAAATGAATAAGACCTGTGCATCCAAACACAACACAGGCGGGTTTGTTTTCATTTAGACTCGTCTTTTACTTTGTAAATAAAATTTATGGTCTTGGTCCTATAAATGTGTGCCTATCATTTCATCTAAGGAAGCTCTATGTTTCCTTCTAAGTCTCCACAAGGGCTAAGGGATCAGGTTTTTGACCATGAAGAAGTGGAACGGTTTCCCTTTCACAAGATGTATTGCCTAGCATCCCTTACTTCAAACTTGATCTCGAAATCCTGAATTACTCGTAGTGTCTTTCAGATATATTGCATATCCCATTCCTGTCGATTTATTTTTTAAAAATCCCTTTTTGTTTTCGTGGCCATAGCCAAAGACAAACCACAACTCTCTTCACAAACGCTCCACTCACTCTCATAAAACGAAACCGAGGTCAAGGTGATCTACTAGTCATTGTGCCGGTGGTCAGAGCTAACTTTGGTTGGAGGCCAATGTTTATTATCTTCATATAAGCCAATTCCCCCAAATCTGATTCTGTTTACTGGTGAGGTACATACTTTTACTATTTGCATCATTGCATTGAGGACACTGTATCATAAGATACTTAGTTATATTCTGTGATTGGTACAATAGTGGTCTAGAAGTTGAAGAACTTTCAAGAATTTTGTCCGGCTGGGATCCCAGTTAATGCTCACAGAAGCAGCGGTCAGAAGATCAAGATAGACTGCATTGAGTAAGTCTGCCGCACAGACCCTCTTTAGAGTTTTGAAAAGCCCGGATGTGACTTTGAGGACAAAGGTGTGTCTGACCCAAGCCATGGTAATTTCGATGGCCTCAGAGGCATGTGACAGTTGGACATTGAATAAGGAAGACAGAAGATTTATCAATGCATTTGCATTGTGGTGCTGGAGAAGAATATTGAAAATACCATGGACTGCTTTAAGGACAAATTGATCTGCCTTGGAAGATGTATGGTCAGACTGCCTCTTGGAGGCAAAGATGGAGAGACTTTGTCTTATTCTTTGGACATTTTGTCAGGGGAGACCAGTCCCTGGAGAAAGACATATTGGTAAAGTGCAGGGTCAGCAAAAAAAAAAAAAAAAGCCTCTCAAGGAGATGGACTGACATTATGGCTGGAACAATGGGCTCAGGCATAGGACCGATTGTGAAGATGGTCCAAGTGTTTCTCTTGAACATGATTCGATGACACATAACAACAAAAGGGCAGCAACCACATTGTGGTTAATGCTATAATCTAGCAGTTCTCAACTTGTGCATTGTGACACCTTTGGGATCAAGTGACCCTTAATTCACAACAGTAGTATACTAACAGTTATGAAGTAGCAATGAAAAGAATTTTATGGTTGGGGTCACCATAAGATGAGAGTCATGACATTAGGAAAGTTGGGAACCACTGCTCTAATACACTAGCTAACTTAGTGTAATGCTATACAAAGTAGACATTTAATAAATATCTACAGAGCAAAATTTAAAAGCATGTCAACAGTGCCACTGGTCTAATGTTTGTTCTATTCCATCATTATTTAGTCCACACTGACTCATGGTCACCTATGTATTGTAGAATAGAAATGCTTTTTAAAATATTTTGGCTGTAATTTTGCAGAAGCAAATTGTAAGGTCTTTCTTCTGCAAAACCACTGAGTGGTTTTGAACCACCAACCTCTTAGTTCATAGCCAAATACAAATTGGTTGTGCCACCAAGGGGTCTATTTTTCATTTTGTTTGTGAAACTATAAATAGGGCATCAATCATTTCAATCACTAGTTAATCATCTTAGATGTATCACTAATTAATTGTCTTAGATGGATTCCAATCTGGTTGAAAGGCAAAGAATTGCTTAGGGTTGCATCAATGTGAAAAATTACTCCCTCTGTCATCAACACTTATTCAGTAATCAATTTGAAATGCCAACACCCGTGGGGGTTACCAAAAGAAGTAAGAGAGGTAAAATCCCCATAATGATGAATAAAAATTGGGCTTCAGTTACATGTTGCAAATGTTATTTCTGTTATCTGTACAGTATTGGAAAAATAGTAAGTTCCCTCACTAAACTATTTTGTCAGCTGAAAAAGTGACTGCTAGCTCCAAAATAAGTAATAGTGGTAAGGAATAATTTCTGCCTTCTGGAGAGATCATTTAACATGTAGGAAATAGAAAAGTACATAGTTTGTCCTCATTGTCTGTGTTAATTATGTTCTATAAAATTTCTGTGAACACTGAATTCATGTATACTAAGCCAATGATCCCAGGAATAAAACAGGGTTAAAGCTCTGTGAGCTTCTGATCACAACATTTTTGTTAACCAATCAACACATGATGTTCTTTTATGTGTGTCTGTTTAAGGACAGTTTATTTTATATTATTTATATTTACACCCATTTACAATTCTACACAAATAATTTATTATATACATCTCATTAAAGTAAAATACTTTCCCTGGCCAAAATTTTAATATTTTTCTTAATCTGTGTAAACTGATTTGTGATAGGCCGGTTGACTACAGAAATAAATACAGAGACACTCATCTATGTACAAGAAAGAGCTTTATCTCAGAAGCAACAAAGCCCACATGAAAGAAGCACACCAGCCAGTGTGACCACAAGTGTCAACTGAATCAGTTATCAGGCATCAAAGAACAAAAATATCATATCACTGTTTGGCCACCTTCCTTATATGATTGCTGAAGACAAATGTGTGCATAAGCAAATGTGGTGAAGAAAGCTAATGTGCCCAGCTACCAAGTGATATAGCATCTGGGGTCTTAAAGGCTTAAAGTCAAACAAGTGGCCATCTAACTCAGAAGCAACAAAACCCACATGGAAGAAGCACACCACCCTGTGTGATCACGAGGTGTTACGGTATCAGGTATTGTAGCGGCCATGTGCTTACATTAATTTCATGATTGAGTTGTAGGGGTGGAGTCTAGCCTGTTAATCTGGAGATAACCATTGAGTAGCCAATGAGGCCTCCATGTGGGCATGGCTTTCTCTTGAGGCTTTTGGGAAATCTCGCGATATTTCCCTTATGAAGATGAGAAGCTATCTCCCCATTTGTTGGGAGTCAGTCTCCAAGACAATGAACTGTGAACAAGACAAGATGGCAGCATCCAAGGAGCTGGAGGAGAAGCCACATGGCTTTTCACTGAAAGAACCAGACCTCTGAAACTGGAAAAGCTACGTGGAGATCCTGCCAGCGCTGAGTTGCTTCTACCTCCACTGGATGTTGTTGAAGGAACCTGAACCCTGGAAGCAAGGAGCCATGGGGAGACCCCTGCCAGTGCCAGGACTCTGCACCCAATGGCCTGTGACTTCATGAGTCAGAAGGAGACTTTATAGACTGATATCGGGTATATGGGCTAATATCGGACTTTTGACTTTGAAGTGGACTGGGCTGGGATGCTTCCCCAATCTCCCATTCCTCTTGTATATAAACCTTTTCCTTTATCCATATGTATGTCTATAAATTTGTTTCTCTAGTTTACCCAGACTAAAACAGGTATCAAGGAACTAAAAATTATATCATTATAAATGAGGGAGAGTACAGACTGGGGACCCAAAGTCCATCAATAGGTGAAGTGACATCCCCTTACAAAAGGAGAGAGGATGAGCCAGTCAAGGTACAGTGTAGCAACAATGAAATATGCAAATTTCCTCTAGTTCTTAAATGCTTCACACCCACACACACCCCCCACACACCACACGATTCCAAGTCTACCTTACAAATACACAATCCTGATTCCAATTCTACCTTGCAAATCTGGCTAGACTAGGGAGTATACACTGGTACAGACAGGAACCGGAAACCTGGGGGATCCAGGACAGATGATCCCTTCAGGACCAGAGGTGAGAGTGGTATCACCAGGAGGGTGGAGGGAAGGTGGAGTAGAAAGGGGGAGCTGATTATAAGGATCTACATATACCCTCCTCTACGGAGGATGGACAACAGGCAAGTGAGTGGGTAAAAGGAGACATCGGACTGTGTACAATTTGACAAAAATATAATAATTTATGAATTATTAAGAGTTCATGAAGAATGGGGGAGCGGGGAGGGAGAGGAAATATGAGGAGCTAATACCAAGGGCTTAAGTAGAAAGAAAATATTTTGAGGATGATAACAGCAACAAATGTACAAATGCGCTTTGCATACAATAGATGTACTGTGATATGAGTTGTATGAGGCCCTAATAAAGTGATTTTTTAAAAGAAAGAGCATTATTTCAAGAAGAACTTATTAATCAAGAAAGCATCCAAGCCCCATCCAGCTCAAGTCCGTAAGTCTAATACTAGTCCACAATTCCTTTTCAGGCTCATGCAGTCACAGGCAACAGTACAGGATGCAGGAAGCTCATCAGCCAGTGGATCCAGAGGTGCATGGATCCAAGGTCAGTGGAAACATGGCAGAGCTCTGAAAACTTTCACGTTTAGTTACAGAGTCACAACAAGCAGAGGTGAAGGGGCAGAAAGAAAGCAGTTCATAGTATCTCACACTCTCCTACCAGCCAGGACTCATCAAGCTGAGACATTACTGACAGGATTGACTCTGCCCCCTGCTAGGCATATCTAGTTGACACAAAATTATCTAGCACATGAGTATAAGTTTATTTTTGCCCTTATCTAGCAATTCTGCACACTATGCTTTTAATTTTTCAGTCATTGCCTCATTAATCTACAAATTTAGCTGTGTTCACATCTATTCTATAGCTTTACATCACATTGTAGATGTGATTGTAGCACTGATTGGAGCCACCTCATTTTCATATACACAAAGTTAGTAATGCCTTGTATTGTTAATTTGTCAATATCAGACCCATAATCAACAGCTCTATTTTTGAAAGAAATGTAACTAAATTTTCTTTATAAAATATTTCAAATATTTTGTGTTCCAGAATACTAGATGACACTTCAACATTATGCTTGGAGGTCCCTTTAAACAGCGAAACCACCAAGAAAAATCACAAAGTGACAAAAAATAAATAAAGCAGGGAGACAATAAATAAACCATGAAAATGGCTTGTTTGCAGTATGAAACGCTAACAAGAAGGCAGACTATCATTTTTGTTTAACTTCAATTGGTAATGTGCCCTGCAACAGACTCCAAATTTTTGCCACTCTGTGCATGTCTCTGATTGACTTGAGGTCACAAGTAAATATTAGAGAGTAGGAGAATCCACAAATATGAATTTACAAACCACAAGAATGAACTGTATAAATTGCCCTCATACTTCAAGTAGATTAGTGTAGAATCAATGCCAATCTTCCTCCAGTAGGAATGATACATAGGCTTTGAGTGACACAAATAAGCCAAGGATTCAATGACTACAGGACATGTGATAGCTATGGATAGTTTTTTGTAAGACAGGAACTTTGAACAGCCTTAGAACAAGCTGGGCAAAATCACATATTCAATTGTAGAAGAAATCTATGCTTGGTGGGGACACAAAAGAACAGTTAGGGAATGATTTGCAAATCTCCCAGAGTCTTCTGACAAACTAGCACAGCTGTCATCTGTGCCTGTATCTGCAGGGGCTGGGACCTGAAGGCAGAGAAACCAACAAGGAGGTTGCTGTTGCATTTCAGACGTGAGACGGCTAGCTGCCGGACTGAGACAGTAGCTGTGAAAAAATTCCGGAAGTGTTACAGAGGAAAAATTGAGTGAGAGTGAAAGAAAGGGCACTGTCTTAGGTTTTCCCCAGAGAGAAGAAAAACCAATGTTAACGTGTGTGTGTGTGTGGAGTGTTCTCATGCACTGCCACTGAAACAAAATGTCAACTAAAAGCAATCTTATAGGACAGGGTAGAAGTGACATTTGGGTTCCTAAGGCTGCCATTCTTTAGAGAAGTAGAAGACCGCATCTTTGAGGAGGAACCTCGGATGGTTTTGAGCTGCTGACCTTGTGGTTAGCAGCTTAACACATGACCACTCTACACCAGAGTTCCTATAGGTGCTTATCCATGCATATGTTTATATGATATACATGAAATCATTTCTGTGTGTGACAGTACAAGGACAGTATAAGGAAGAAATTAACCCACTGCCACGGAGTTAATTCCAATTCATAGGAACTCTATCTATGTAGGGGTTCTGAGATTATAAAACTTTATAGCCTCCGTCAGCCTCATCTTGGTCCCAAGAAGCAGCTGGTGCATTTGAATTACCAATTTACATAATTCAATATCTAACACAGCACAACCAGGACTGTTTGTGTGTGTGAGAGAGATAGATTCATAAAGTTCGTAGAAAAATGGAATTATAAGGTCTTTTCCACGAACTTTGTGAAGTTCCCTCATATCTCTGTCAATAATTACATATAAATAAATATATGTTTTAGATAGAGATAGAGAGAAAGATTTATTGCAAAGAAAAAGCTCGCGTAATTGTGGAAGCTGGCCAGTCTCCAATGAATGGGTCCTCCCAGACATTCTCAGAACTGAAGGGCACAGGCGTGAGAGTCGGACGCAGGATGGAGGGAGGGAGAGTTTTGCCAGAGCATCCCGGGACGTCAGGTGCAGGCCGCACTCCCTAGGATAGGCCCCCGGCAGATGACTGCTCTCCAGACCAGAACATGAAATGGACGATGATTACTCAATAGCCACTAAATCCCTTAGAAGGGAGTAACGTGGGCCATTCTACTCTTGTGAACAGTTACTGTGAAGCAAATTCACAGAGGCAGCTCCGTCTTGTCCGAGAGAGTCACTAAAAGTTGGCATCAATCTAATGGCAATGAATTTGGTTGGGGCATAATTCCCTTAGAACAGCAGTTCTCAACCTTTAGGGTTCAAATGACCCTTTCACAGGGGTCACCGGATTCATAACAGAAGGAAAATCATCCTTATAAAGTAGCAATGAAGTTTATGGTTGGGGGTCACCAACACATGAGGAACTATGTGAAAGGGTTGCAGCCTCAGCAAGGTTGAGAACCACTGCCTTAGCATAAGACTATAGGCAATTTGGCACATTGCCCTCACCACCCTAGCCTTGGTACCATGATGGCAATAGCTCATGCAAAAAGAACGGCATGTGTCTCAGAAACTCACAAATGGGATCCCACACCACAAGCTAGAAGATAAAGGAGAACGCAAATGAGGCTGCCTGAGCCCCGATTCCAAAGCAAGCAATAGAGGTATTATGACTTTATGGTGATCTTTTTCCCAGTTTATCTAACTTTCTGAGCACATGAAACTTTAAACCAATCTATGTCACATCAATAACGTAAAATCTCTTTTTATAAGGATTTTTTAAATCATTGGAATGGTTTCTAAATAATTCTCATTTTTGTTTTTGTTTTTTATTGTGTTTTGTTTTGAGGGGCATCACTGCCCTCTGGTGGGAGTAGGAGGCCCACCCTTGCTCCTGGAAAGCTGCTGCTGGGTTTGAACTGCCAACCCAGAGGGCAGCAGTCCCACACACAACCACTACGCCTCCAGGGCTCAGTCCAAGTTTTCATTTTTATATAAAATAATCCACCAAACATTAAATGTTTTGATTGAAAGTAATGACCAGATGAAGCTGGCTGACATATCTATAAGGCTGCTTCCTAATAGACTGGTTTTATAGGCAGTGCTGATGAATGCACGTTTAGGGGGCATTGAAAATGCACTTTTGAAAAAATGATTTTTCTTGACTACTATAAAAAAGCAGTGAATTTGCACTATAGAACAGTCATGAATTATTGGATAATCACACATCTCAGAATAAATAAAATTCTGAATCAATATTGATTTAAAAAGGGAGTCTGGAAGCAAACAAGAACATGAATTGAGCTTGAAGGTTATCAGCTTGGGTTTTCTAATATTTCTTCCTGGTCATATTTAGATGTTATTTCTCGACATGAGTCACTAGAAAAAGAAAATAAAGGAAAACTGTTGCATTTTCTAATTACACTGGCATAACAACTCAGTTTCTTTCTGACTCATAAGCTCTAACCTTCAAAATCACACCAGGTCCTTTTCCCCCACTACCACCAATGCATAAAGAATGATGTTCCTATTAGAGGTGAAGCAATGAACAACATACTTAGTCTTTGTAAAAATAAAAATAAGTCCCTTTGTCTTTCTTTTTGTGTGCAGGTTCAGATAATAGCACAATAAATGATTGAGGAGTGGGTGAAAGGATAGCTTTACTATTAAGTAAACATAAGAATTAACTTTCTTTTAAAAAGAAAATCACCTTTACAGTTATTTTGAGTAAAAGACTTTCTGTTCAACTTAAACTCAACCAAAGAAAAATAGCAAGAATTTGTCAATTTATCACAAGTACATAAAGCAATTTGGTAGCTGGTGATAACATCACTATGGCTTCCTCATACTGTCCACAGGTTATTGATGAGAAAGAAATTAAACTGCTTATCAACTCTGACTTTTGCCACAACTTAAAAAGATGGAAGATAACAATCACAGGAAACATCCCTATCCCTGGGCCTCAGGTGCAAGAAACGAAACATGTTTCAGCATATAATAATCTACCCAGAATGCATCATAATCCAACAAATGCCAACTAAGATGGAGTTCTTGATTAGAATCTTCATTATTTGGAAGTCATTACCTAGACTTGAGGAGAAATGTAGCAAACTATGGTCTCTCAGTAACGGATTAAACCAATGGCTCAGATGACAAATGTGCACACACTTCCTATTATGCATGACCTGCACTAATCTGCCATTCCTATTTTGAAAGAGTCTGATACTTTTTCCCAGAGATAATTGGAGGAGGATTTTTTAAACAAAAATTTTAAATCGTGAATAGGTAGGTGGGGATTTACATTTCAGACCATCAATTTTGTATTTGTTTAAAATGCAAATCAAATGTATCAAGAATTTACCCTATTCCCTACCCCCTTCAATTTCTCCTTCTTGTGGATTACCATCTTCCACTTTCCCCAAGCCCAGTAACCTCTGAACTCTGTTCCTTGGGGGATCAAAGTCTCATTTTGTTTTGTTTTATTTTGTAACAGTGATTCCACACAATTTTTGGCCTTTTCCATACAATTTCTCTGATCACGACTTGTCTGTCAGTTTGTGGTACTGTGGTGGCTTGTGTGTTGCTGTGATGCTGTAAGATATGTCACTAGTATTTCAAATGCCAGTCAAGACACCCAAAATGAACTGGTTTCAGTGGAAGTTTCAGACTAAGAACAGACAACAAAGGAGGAGTTCTCTCTCACTTCGGAGGGAGTCGCCACTCCCTCCCTGATGCATAGCTTCAAAAGAATGGCAGATACTGAAGGCCCAATGAATAAAACCAGAAGATTGCTGAAGATAGTGCCAGAAGATGGGCTCCTATGATCGGAGGACACTTGAAATGTGACTGAGGTGGAGTTGATTTCGCAGAGTGGAGTCAACCCTGGTGACCTGGGTTGGGTCAATTCTTTGGGCTTGGAATCTTCAGGATGTTCATTTCCTAATGGGGCATGACTCATTCTAAGGAGAAATAGCTGCAAAAAATGCTAATGATTAGAATTTGGAATGTACTAAGTATGAATCTAAGAAAATTAGAGGTTGTAAAAAGTAACATAGAACTATTAAAGATCAATAGCTAGGCATTGGTGATTGATCCCTGGTACTGGCCATTTTGGGTCAGAAAACCATAGATTTACTATACTTGGAATAGCAAAATCAAGAGGAATGGTGTAGCAACCATTGTTAAAAAGTATTTTGCAAAATAACTTATGCTATATGTTACCTATGATAGGAGTATGTCTTTCTCCCTTCAAGTAAATTCAATCAATAAAAACATCATTCAAATTTATGCACCAACCACAAAAGCTAGTGAGGAAGAAATTGAAGAAGTTTAAAACCAATTAAACATGCAATCAAGATGCATTGAACATTATTGGTGATTGGAAACAAAGAGGAAGGAACAATGGTTGAAAAATATGAACTTGGTGAGAGAAATGAAGCTGGAATTTCCATTATAGAATTTTGCCAAAGCAATGACTTGTTTATAACAAATCTGTATCTCAACAACACAAAAAGGTGTCAATACACATAGGCTTCTCTGTATGGAATACACAGTCAATTTGACTCCATCTGTGGGAAGAGATGTTGGACAAGCTCAATGTCAGCAACTGGAATCTGACCAGGGGCTGACAAAGGAGCTGACTATCAGTTACTCATATGCACATTCAGAATAAGGCTAAAGAAAATTAAAACAAGTCAGAGCACTAAACTATGACTTTCAGTCTATCCCACTGAATTTGGAAAACAACTCAGGAACAGATTTGACACATTGAGCACTAATGACAGAAGATGTGATGAGCTATCGGAGGACATCCAGAATATCACTCATGAAGAAAACATGTAGTCATTAAAAAGACATGAAAGAACAAAAAGATCAAGTGGATGTCAGAAGAGACACCGCAAATTGGTCTTAATAGTGGAGCAGCTAAAGCAAATGGGAAAAAATGAAGTAAGCCAAAGAGCTGCATAGAACATTTCCAAGGGCAGCCCAAGAAAACAAAGGCAAATGTTATAATGAAATACGCAACGACACAGGAATAGAATAGCAAAAGAGAAGAACACACTCAGTGTATCTTAAATGGAAAGGAAGATAACTCAAGACTTGAGTTTCCATTTTGAAAGATTCTAAGGGCAAGATGTTGATGATGAAGGAATCATCCAGAGAAGATGGAAAGAATACGCAGAGTATCTGTACCAAAAAGAACTACTGGACATCCCACCAGGTCAGAAGGGAACAGATGAGCAAGAACCAATGGTGCTGAGGGAGAAGTTCAAGCGATACTGAGTGCGTTAGTCAAAAACAGGCTCCAGGAATTGAAAGAATTCCAGTGGAAATGTTCCAATGGGCTGAAAAAGCACAGGAAGCACTCCCTAATCTCAGCCAGGAAATTTGGAAGACAGTTATTTGACCAGCTGCATGAAAAAACAAGCATGAAAAACATACTTGTGATGGAGTTCAATTCCAGCAGTGGGGCTGGGAGAGCAGTGATGCCCTCCCCCCCCAAAAAAAAGAAGAAGAAAAAAAGAAAAACATACTTGTGCCCATTCCAAAGAAAGGTGACCCAGAAGAATGAATGCTCAAATTATAGAAAATATCATTGATATTACATGTAAGTTCAGTTTTGCTGAAGCTCCTCTGACAATGGTTGTAGCAGTACACTGACAAGGAACTGCCAGAGATTAGGGTCTGATTGAGAAGGGGTATCATTACTGATGTCAAATGGATCTTGACTCAAAGGAGAGAATATCGGAAAGGTGTTTACTTGTGTTTTATTGACTTTCCCAAAACATTCAACTGTGGGTACCATAATAAACAATGGATAACCTTGAGAAGAATGTGAGTTCCAGAACACATCATGTGGAACCTGATGGATCGAGAGGTAATTCTGTGAAAAGAACAGGGAGTAATGCATGCTTTAAAATCAGAAAAGGTGTAGGTGAAGGCTGCATACTATCAGCATGCTTGTTCAGTATGCATGTTGAACAAATCATCAGAGAAGCTGGCTCGTATGAAGATGGCTATGGCATCCGGATTGGAGGAATTCTTATTAGCAATGTCTGATATGCAGATGACACAACCTTGCTTTCTCAACGTGAGGAGGACTTGAAGTTGGTGTTGACACAAATCGAGGATTACACTCTTCAGGATGGATTATACCTCTATGTGAGGAAGTCAAAATTTTCACCACTGAACCAATATGTCCATGATTAACAGAGATAAAGCTAAAGCTGACACAGATTTTGTTTGCTTAATATACAATCAATGTTCATGAAAGCATCAGTCAAGAGATCACAAGACAAGTCGCATTAGATAAATCTGCTTTAGAAGACCTCTTTCAAGCATTGAAATCACTGGTCTTCAAGAATATTACTTTGAAGATTAAGGTATGCCTGCTTCCTATGTATATGAAAGTTGAACACGTGACTACAGGAGACCAAGGAGACTTTTGAAACGCCATAGATTGCTAAAAGAACAAACTGATCTCCGCTGCAAAAAACCATGGCCAGATCACTCCCAAGAGGCAAGGGAAGCAGGACTTCAACTTACATACTTTGGGTATGTTGTCAGGAAATACCAATCCTTGGAAAAGGACATCATGTTTGGTAGAGGGTTGCAAAGAAAAAAAAAAAAGGTTGTCAACAAGATGGATTGATACAATGGCTGTAACAATGGGTTTAAGTGTGAGAACAGTGTGAGGATGTGGCAGTGGTTTGCCCTGTGGTGCATAGGGGTTGCTATGGGCAGCAATCGACCAGACAATTTCTACTAACACAGCAAGCACAATTTCATTCAGCATAATATTCTCTAGGTTTATCAATGCTGTGAGGTGGCTCAAGATTTGTCATTATCTTTTAGCAATGCAGGGTATTTCATTGCATGTATATACCAAAGATTAATATCTAAAAGTGATAGAAAACTGCAAGCTCCCAATAAGAAAAAGAGTAATAAACAATTAAAAAGACACTTCAACCAGATGACAAGAAAATGGCAAACAAACATATAGAGAAATGCTCACAAGCACTAGCCTTCTTGAGGTGCAAATAAAAGCAATGATGAGATACCACCTTATATCAACAATGACAGTCAAGTTCAAAAGAACAGAAGATCACATAATAGAGAGGCTACACGAAGATTAGAACCTGCTGGTGGCACTACTACTGTGAAAGATGACATAATGTTACCTCAAACAACTGGAAATAAAAATCCAATTCAGTCATCTTTCTGCTAGGTAGATAACCTAAAGAAATAAAAGTCTCAATACAAACAGACGTACGCACACCCCTGTTCATTGCAGCACTGCAAACCATAGCAAAGAACCTCACTGTTATCGTAGAAAAATGGATAGTGGAGAGTGGTGTTTCACAGAGCAAGACAATCATTGGAATGGATGCTTTGGGTTTATCTCGTTTTCTTCGTAAATCATCTTGACTCCTTGAAGGAAGTCAAAGACAATACAGCCCAGATTTCATGCTTGCAACTATGGAGCATATGTGAGGCAGAAATGTCACAGACGTTTTTTATCGCAGAATAGACTTTTCACAAAAAGACAACATATTGTGAGCTCATTTGAATTTATTTATTTTATATGCTGCATAGATTGGAATAAGGGATTGAAAGACTGGCATGACAATAGTACCAACTGCTTATTACAGTCTAGAAATATCATGGGTTCAAATCTCTTAGTAAAAAAGGAAACTAAAAACTAACCATTTTAGATTTAAAATTTTTTAAAAATCTGAAAACATTAGAAAGCTGAAAAAACAGTAAAGCGATACCAAGCTGAACAAGTAAGCAACTAAAGCCCTTTTAGATTCAAATATATTTATTCAATTATCAAATTCAAGGAGTAATGAGAGAAGCAAACAAAACCCAGGGAAGGTTCAAGGTCAAATAGAACACTGAAGGGCCAGGTTTCCCCCCCACACCCCGCATTAAATCTCACCTACACCTTAGAAAGTTCTCTCAGAACTGCCCAGGGAAATAAAGCAGGGAGGGTGGAGATAAAGGGGGAAGTCCCTTGTGTTTGTAGCATAAATAAAGTAATTTTAAAGGAGTTCAATCTTTAGATAGGTTAAGTAGCTGAGTTATATAAAAACAAACAAATGGTATCTGTTGAAATGTACATTATTTGAATTCTCATTACTAACTTTCCAAATAGAGCAGGTATCGAGCATCAAAGAACAGGAATCACATCATTATGAATGAGGGGAGAGCAGGCTGAAGACCTAAGGCTCACTGGTGAGCAATTGGTCACCCCCTTACAGGGGAGTCACAGACTAGGGGAGGAGACAGACTAGTCAAGGTGCACCGAGGCAGTCATGATGCATACAATGTCCTCTGGTTCCTGAAGGCTTCTTTCACCCAAATATCATGGTCCCAACTCTACCTTACAAATTCAGCTGGACTGGAGATGGTAAACTAGTAGAGAGGGGAGCTGGAGATATGGGGAACCCAAGACAGATGAGCCCCTTGGGGCCAGTGGTGCGATTGGAATTACTGGATGGGTGGAGAGAAGGTGGGGTAGAGAGAGATGAAACCAACTGCAAGGATATACATAAGCTCCTATCTGGAGGACAGACACCAAAGGAGTGGGCTGGGGGAGAGGACAGGCACTCTAAGATATGACAGAACAATAATAATTTTTTTTTATTTTTGTTTTTTGGGTATCACTGCCCTCTGGTGGTCGTGAGAGCTACCCTGCGCTGCTCCTGAGAGCCGCCGCTGGATTTGAACTGCCAAGTCCTAGGGCCAGAGGCCCATACTCAACCACTTATGCCACCGGGGTTCAACCCCCAGAATAATAATAATTTATAAAGTATTGAGGGTTGATGGGGAAGGGAGAGCAGGGGAAGAGGGGAAAGGATGGGAAGCTGATATCAAGGACTCAGGTGGAAAAGTGGATATTTGGAGAATAACAGCAGCAGACGTGCAAAGGTGCTTGGCACAGTATATTTATTTATGTATTGTGAAAAATGATGTACGAGCCCCCAATAAAATTATTTTTAATAAAACCAAAACCAAATAACTTTCCAAATAAATATTCCTAATTTAAAATATAAAATGGTATGAAAGAAATGATCATTATGAGATGTGAAAGCACTGTTTTCAGATATTTAAAGTACTTGACTCAGATTATAAAGCAAATATGTTCATTATTTTTCAAGATATATTTGAAAACAAGTGTGAGGAACTATTAAAATAAAATTACCCACTACATTTTAAAATGAAGAAAGTTGAAAATTAATCAGGAAAGTGAAAAAACTTAACATCAGTTTATATATAACTAGAGAAACAATCAGAAAACTAGAAAATAAATCAAGATAAATAATTTGGAATATAACACAAAGGGAAAAAAAGATGGCAACTATGAAAGACTAGTTGATACACTGAGAACAGAGTGCAAGTTCTAACATATGTCAAATCATATGCTGAAAAAAGAATAGTGAGGTGCTGGAAAGAGGCAATGAAAGAAAATAACTACCAACTAGCACTCTAGTGAAACTGTCATAAAAGTAAAATGGCTAACTAAATACTCAGGAAAAATTCAAGAGAGTTTGCCACCAATAGGCTCTCATTAAAATATATTAGGTACACATTTCTGAGAGAAGAAAAGGTTAGACCAGATAGGTCTTTGATGAGAGGACAAATGCAGAATAAAGCACAATTTGGGGAGTAGGGTGATTGCTGATGAAAAATAATAAAGTCTGCAAGTTAAATTACACATTGGGCCTCCAACTGTAAGACCAGCAGTTTGAAACCACCAGCTACCTTGACTTTCTACTCCGGTAAAGATTCAGTCTCTGTCTATAGGGTCACTGAGTTGGCATCGACTGGTGCACAGTATGTTTGGTTGTTTTTTTCAGGTGGGGGACAGATGCTAAAAGGAAAAAAATTATGATAACATACATTTCAAATGTTGAAGCATTGAAAGGTCTCTTATAATGTAGGAAAAGGATGAAATGACATTGATATTTAAACTTTAATCAACATGTACTGTGAGTGAGGAAGGAAAATGAAGTAAGAAGTTGATTTAAACTCATACAAGAAGGAGAATGAGAAATGAGAAAGTACAATATATGGTGATGTATTTAAACTCAAGTATATCAGCATTATGTTACTAGTAAATAGGTTAACTGTGCTTGTAAAACATAACAATTTTCAAACTGAGTAAAAATTACAATCCAACGGTATGCAATATGTAAATTCAAACACTAAGAATGAAAATTGTTGACACCAAAGAATGACATCTACCAAAAGAAGGAACTTGTAGCAAATCCCTGAAAACACATATGATAGTTTTAAACTAGCAGTAAAGAACATTTCATCAGGACAAAAGACTAACAAGGAAGATGTAATCATTTTAGTTACCATTTAGTTCGATGCCTAAACACTGCTTCAAAAGACAAAATGTAAGTGCATGGAACTACAAGAGAACATTTAAAATCCACAATCTTAGTGGGAAATTAAAAATAATCTTTTCAGTAGTTTATTAAATATCATTGATCAAACAGATTTAAAAACAAAAGTGATAAAGTAATATTTATAGATGGTGCTAAGACACTGTTAGTATTATTAACTGCTCTTGAGGCACACAGTAAACCCTGTGTACAACAGAAGGGAACACTGCCAGATTCCGCGTCATCCTCAAATCATTCCTATGCTTGAGGTGACTTCTTGCAGCTGTTGTGACAATCCATTTGTTAAAAATATTCCTCTTTTTTGTCAGCTAATCCTCGACTTTAATAAGTATAATATCCTTCTTCAGGGGTTAGTCCCTCTTTGATGACATGTCATAAAACAGAGTATGTAAGATCAAGTCAACATTGACTCAACAGTGCTTAAATTGTGAACCCCCAATCTGCAAAAGAGTATGGTTAACTGTGGGAATGCAAAATCCATTTGTGAAGTCCCTTCATGGTGACTCACCTATGCCCATCATTGAGGCATGAGAAGAACCTTGCTATCATACAGAGAGGATTGTAGACTCAATTATGGCAGATGTAATGAGGTGAAAATGGAATATCTAATCATCTGATCTCCCTTTTGCCCTATTTAAAATTTGTTCCAGTTTTTTAATATTTCCTGGTTTTTTAATGGGAGTTTTTTCTCTGGCGTATTAAAAACATTTTAACATGCATCCTTGGTGGCATTCCTTTAAAATGTTCCTTGAATTTGGGGACCAAAAAGAAGTCTGAAGGAACAAGACTGAAAATCTTAGCATCTAGCTCCTGCTACCTTCAGAGTCTGCACAGGGGCACGGCCAGGCAGAAACAGATTCCTGGGCATTGTCTTCCTGGCCACCTTCTCACTAGTGCAGTTTGTTTTCAATTTTCCAAAACTTTCCTAATACACTTCTATGATCATCCTGTATTGTTTGAGAATAACCATCAATACAAGTCCTTTGGGGTTTCCATATACTTCCTACCTGAAGTCTCCACCTTGAATTTATTTTATTTGGGAGGGAGGGCACACATCACTGCCCTCTGGTGGTCGTGGGCGCTACCCAGTCTTGCTCCTGAGAGCCACTGCTGGATTTGAACCACCAAGCCCACGGGTCACAGTCCCGCACTCAACCACTTATGCCACTAGGGCTCAGCCCCTCTGCCTTGAATTTAATTGGCAGAGCAAACTCCCATAGGAGCCATTGTTTGATTGGATCTTTCTATTTATTTATTTTTGGAATAAGTATACAATATTATTACAGAAGGAACATGTCTGCAGCAACAGAGACATATTTAAACACATTATGTTTGGACTGAAACCATAGCTAAAAACTCTGTGGCTTACCCTCATACATACACATATCTTTTAAAGCACTTTTATAGTTTCTCATCGATGTCTAAGCTATAATATAAGCTTCAAGAGAGCTGAGGCTTTGTTTTGTTCCTTCAATATGCTACCCCCCCCACTCAAAATGATGTCTCCTTCATAGTAAATGCTAATGAAATATTTCTTATGAATAAATCAAGGGAAGTCTCCTACAGCTACCTCGTTGTAGTTATTTATGCTGTTATCCTCTATGCACTCCATTGTAGGTCAAAGCCAATTATGTTTTCACCTGCTACAGTACAACTATTGGCCAGAAGACATACAATTGCCTTAAAAAGGGGGGGGGGGCTCCACTTTCACAACTTAAAAACCTGACCGCATGCGCCAATCCCCCACTTGCTTTCTGCAGAGAGATCGTGAACATGAAGTCAGGAAATAAAATCAATGTGTACTCTTCCCAAGCACTTTCCCTCGGGGTGCTGTCCTCATGCTTCTGGCAGTCGTGTCCAAATTGTGCACTTGCCAAAGTTCGGTGTTATCTCCAGCCACAGTTTCATAAAGAAGCAAAATAGAAGGCAAAATGAAGCATATTCTCAACACTCTGAAAAGGTGTTCTTCTTCCATACGTTATTCACTCTGAAGGCCTGCAATGAACACATTACCTTTCCCCACATTAATAATTTTTTTAACTTGTGAAATCTTTTAGAACCCCGAGGATGTTATTTGACATGTGAGAGCATAATTTCCACTTACAAAGAAACACATAAGGATTTTACTTATAGAATCACGATAGTTGGCGATGCTTTTAGTCCAAAACTTCCCTGGTCATCCCAGTGTTCTGGGAAGTTACTGGTGGAGAACGAAGACAACATTGTGGGAAGACTTTCTGAAAACATTTCAGAGTTCAACCCATCCTAAGGCTTCCTGGTTTATAAGGTACTTCAATTAAGATCACCAGCTTGCAAAAGCAACTGATCAGCGAGTTATCCAAGTAGCTATTGAGTTCTTGACTGAAAAATAACCTTGGGTCTCTTCATTCAACAAGAGGTTTGCTTTTTCTCAGCATGTCTAAGGAGCTCTGGATATTTTTCCTATCCAGTAACTTCTTCCACTTATACAAACATTATATTCACTAAAAGGTTTCAACTACTTTCCCATTCTTTCTAATATTTGTGATTATTCCTTAATATCCACTGTTCCTTCATTCTTTCCAGTCTCCAAAGAGCATTATTCTGGGGAATGGGTGGAGAAGGGCAGGAAAAAAGGCAAGTCATTGAGAAACTGGACAAATGGCTTAAGTTGTTGAATGCAAAATTTGTAGATATGTAAACCCCCACCTAATTCTGTTATAAGATCAATAGAAAGAGGTCTTTAAGATGTGCTTATTTTTAAAATACATTTTTAAAAAATTAGAAATTATGAGTTTCTATTTTGACCCACAAAAATTTTCCACACACATTCTAATTTGTGCAATTTACACAAAGAAGGGAAATCAGAGCTGAAGAACCCTTAACTAATTTTAAAGGCAGCCACATTAAAGAAGTATAAACCTGCACTCTTGTATTTATATAAATATGAAAGAGGAAAAGAGCTAATCAAGAAAGTCTGTATTCCATTCCTGTGACACTGACCTTGAACAAATGTGTGTCTGCTCAGCAAAGGATATAATTCATAGACTAGTTATATCAAAGCTAGAAAAACCAGATGAGATCATTATGTGAAATTGTTTATTATAAAAATGCATTGTTTCCATGAATGTGGAAAGTTTGATCATCATTGTTATTGTCCTACATCACATAGCAAGTAAAATTACTGACACAGCAGGATGCTGTGTACAGTTGAGTTGATTCTATCATCAGAGTGACCTTATAAACCAAAGTAGAATTCCCCATAGAGTTTCTGAGGCTGCACAATGTATAGGTCTTTCCTCCCATGGAGCAACTAGTGGTTTTCAGTGAGCTGAGCACTTTCAGTGAGCAGACTTCCAGGTTGCTGAGCACTGAGCCACGGCATCTCTTCCTCTGGCGCATCACAGGGCCTCAATCAAAGGAATGCATTTTGTCCTTCCCCAGTCTCCTTCTGAGAAATGAGTCCAATTGTAATTTCCACACCATGTTACCCATTCTGTCTTCTGTTCTTGTATGAGTAAGAATTTATAGAAAATAATTAGCCTCTTTATACGGTCTTTCTCTGCTTTAACTTGTGTGCTCTTCCAGGCTCCCCCACAGACAGACAAACATGTTTTTATATATCTTGTTTCCACAGCTCTTGAAGCAGATGCTCGGGCAGCAGGTGACACTACTCAGCGACACAGACACCACTCAACAGACAAATATATCCTGACCCCAAACTTCCCTTTAAATTCGCTTTATGTTTCTCTGAGAAACATTTTGAAATTGTTTTTATTTCACTGGGCATGGACTCTGTGAGACACTATCAGTGGCACAGAGATAAACAAGGAAAAACTCCTCCTGTGAGGGACATTTGAAGCTGAGGAGCGGGGATACACCACCGTACAAATGCTGCAAACCAATGAAGATGCTTGACAGGGCTCAGAGAGATGACCCAGGGCTGCAGGAAAAGTGAGGGCCAGACAATTCATTCTTGGCTCAAGACCCCAAGGACACTGGCACTTTAAGGAGGTGGTTGATCCTGCCAGACTTTGAAAGGTGGTCCATAGGTGGAAGGAGAAATCTTTCCTTTCCATAGATGGCCGATTCCAGGTAACAGCAACCTCCCCAGGTAGAAACAGGTAGACACCACCATGACTAATTTAAATGAGTCCATCAAATCCGTAGTTTTTTCCTTATTTGAATTTTACCTTACACTCACATCTCATTGGAAAAATTAAATATAAGAATACTTCAGTAAGTAACATTTCACTGCTAGCTTCTAGGAAGTCATTCCAGAAGTTTGGAAAATTTGGAAAATAACTTGACAAGCATGTTTTCATTTATATAGTTATATATAGACACATAGTTATATAGTTGTTTTCCAAATCTATATACACTTTTTATTCTAGCAAACTTCCATGGTTATCCAGTCCAACTCATAAACAACCCACTGGACAAGGGAGAGCTGTCCTTGGAGGCTTCTGAGACTGTAACTCGTTCAAGGAGTAGAAAGCCTTGACTAGTCTCCCAAGGAGTAACAAGTGGTTTTGAACTGCTGATCTTGCAGTTAGCTGTCCAGTTTGCAACCACTACAAGACCAAGTATCTACAAATTAGTTTATGTCATTCTAGAGACTATACTTGATATATGGTCTAATTCTTAGAAAACATACAGAGATAAGAACACAAAACAAATCAGCTTTTTAGTGACCAAATGTCTCTAGCAAATGTTCTAGGAAAACAGTCTCTTGACATGATGTAGGTCAAGATGAATATATAAAGCACAGAAGAAAATGTTATGGATAATAGTGACTTGATTAGCATTTGGGCCATATTAGGTATATTTGAATTATACTTAGCTGTTGCTTTGCTAATTCTGTATTTTATAAATTTAGGATTCCATTTTATTTAAAACAGCATGTAGTTGTTTGTCTAGAAGCTCAACAATTACATGAACAGGTTTTTGTTTGTTTGTTTAGTGGTTGAGGGTTTTTGTTTTTGTTTTTTTGGTTATTTAGTCTGGTTTGATATGATCTACATTTTAGTTTAGCAATACATCACTAAGCCACATATTGGAGGAAAATGCCAATATTATTTAATTTTTTTTACTTCATTGATCAGACTTCACACAGTAACCAATGAAGCAGGGAAAAGCAAATTAAGTCCCTGGCTAAGGATCACATTTAATAAGCTCAACTGATGAATCGGGTCAAGGTCTTTACCACAGTAATTGATTGAATATTGATTTGCTTTGTAGCTAACAGTTGGTTGACTTAGGTGGAATCAACTTAACTCTTCTATATATGTTTAGAAAGTCTATTCTAAGTGATTTCACAATAATAAAAGGTATTTGAGCATGTCATCTCTGTGACATATGCATACCTTACTCATAAAAATTCAGGACAAATTGGCATTTTGAGTGCTGAAAATCAACTATTGATGTTCTGAATACATATCTCAAGGCATACCTGGTTGTCAAAGGTAATATTACTTCCTGAGGTCTATACCAATGAGAATGTTCTGCATGCTTACTGAATTTTCTATATTCTGCCATAATCTATTCAAGGACACAGATTTCTGTGTGGAACATCAAGTGTACCACCAGTAAAATACACAGTAAAATTTATCAGCAATACAAAACTACAAGCCAACTGAAAAATTTCCTTTCAGGCACACCTCTCATTTATGCCTTTGGTTTTATGAAAAGAATAGCTTACATAAGGTCCACTGCTGACTCTTATTTTTATGTTTCAACTAATCTGTTATCCTAATCTTTTTTGTGGTACAGCACTTATTTAGCCTTTCCTTTTTGTGATTTACATATTTCTTGTCAAAAACTCGGCTAAGGATCACATCAAATATATTTTAATATAAATTTATTTTACTTTGAAGGATCTTAAGGGATTAAAGCTTTTAGGAAGAACTGATGTTAAGTTAATTACTTGCTCGCTTGATGGTAATGCTTAAAATGAAACGATAGCTGTGATTCATAAAACAGAGGTAAGCTTCATAATACTCCTGTGATTAAAACAAAACAAAAGCCCCCAAACTCCCTGTCATTGAGTTAACATTGGCTTATAATCACCCAGCAGGGCAGAGTGTAAGTGTTCTGGCAAGACAGAACTTTTTATTTAGAGATTATGTCATCATTCATTTTGAAAAACTTTTAAAATCTGCAAATGCAAATCAATTCTCAATATGATAAAAAATATCCCACACATAGTTAGATTATCATTTTAAATAAATAATAAGAATGTACTCATTCATTTTCAGATTTTCCATTAATCATGCTTCATCCATGGAAAAACAAGCTTTCTTGAAGTTAGCTATGCAAAGGAAGCCAAAGTAAAACTTCACCAAAGGAGTGAACAGCAAATGTCAAACTGGATTAACAAATTACTTCTGGTGAAGGGTCCTTGTGGCTTATCCAGGCCACTGCTCCCGACTCACAGTTTGGCCACGGTGTGCATGGGCCGAGCATGGCGAGGTTTGCGATCTTGTCTTCTCGGCAGGCTCTGAGCTGCCAAGATACAATTTATCTCTGCCTCAAAATAAAATTATTTGGGTAGCTTAGACTTTTCCAGTAAAGGCAGTTCTGGCTGGATGAGAAGATTCTTCAATTAACAGAAAAATAGTCTTCTTCAATGCTCCATACACTGGCATTAAGCCAGGCTAACAAAAAAGTGTCAACCTCTAAAAATTTATATTACTTTTGGTCCTTTAGTGCTGGAAAAGAGGATATAATTTCTGAGTTCTCCTTTGTATTCATAAGCAGTAAAAACCTACACCTAGACTAATCTGAAGTAGTATTTTAGAAAAAGGAAGATTTTTTAATGACTCTTCTATGGAATTTCTTACACCTAAAAAAGTTCTACCTACTGTTTCTTGAAGAGGGGCGTCTACTATAACTTCTGCCATCTTCCACTGCTGAGACTGACGCAGGTGCTCAGAATATTTCCAGAGTATCCACTGTGCTCATAGCTATGAAAGTCTAAAACCATTTTCATTCAAGTAAATTCCACCAAATGGCAGCTGCCTGCGTTTCAAAATAGAACTGTCCTTCATAGAATGACAAAACTTGTGATCTTTAAAAGATCAACTGGCCTTTCTTGGAAGGCACTTTTGAACGAGTTTGCAATTCCAGCCTTTTAGCTAATAGCCCACCACTTAACTCGTGGCAC
Organism: Nesogale talazaci; assembly: GCA_004026705.1. Taxonomy (NCBI): domain Eukaryota; kingdom Metazoa; phylum Chordata; class Mammalia; order Afrosoricida; family Tenrecidae; genus Nesogale; species Nesogale talazaci. The sequence continues at coordinate 71,431 of PVJH01001175.1, read as the reverse complement.
TCTAAAGGGACTCCTAGAGGTGACTTCTTCCAAGGAATTTATATAAAGTCTTCCTGACCTCTTATTCTTAAAGTAAAATACTCTATTCCCAAACTATCCCTTGTACTACGTAAATATCATAGTGCAGGAGTTGAGAAAAGTAAATGAATGCGAATTCACATTAGTATGCAAATAGAAATCTGATTGAAACAATAAAGATAAAGATCTGGATTTGTTTTGCATAAAAGCCTAAGGATAGCTGTCCTTGTTGCTGTTGTTCTTTTAGCTTTTAGAGGCAATTTAAGAATACTCTAAAAGGCTGGCATCATGATTCGGGGTTGGGCTGCTAATTGCAAGTTTGGCAGTTCAAAACCACCAGCTGTTCATGGTAGAAAGATGAGGCTTCCTACTCCTGTAAAGAGTCACAGTCTCAGAAATTCCCGGGGACAGTCTACTCTGACCTAGAGAGTCACTATGAGTCAGAATCGACTCAATGGCAGTGGGGCACTTTTTTTTTAATAAAAGTCAAGGCCAACCACAAATAAGTGATTCCATCATGTAAGGACAAAAGCCAACGGTGTCAAGAAAGCACAGGTCTCGTCCTGTGCCTGAAACTAACAAGCTGCATGACCTGAGTCTAGTCCTTCAGGCTCTCTTGCTTCAGCTTCCACACCTGTAAAGCAAAAGTGTTGAACCTGAGCCATCTGACTCTTAACCTTCATAGTTAAAAGCTTTTGACACCCTTACAAAGATATCCAGATCTGGGAAGTGCAGGCGAGACCTCTCCAAACTGTTTCGATTCAAAGTGGACTGAGGGGGTGGAGAGCAATGCAGGGAACTGCAGCGTCTATCTCAAAGGCAATAAAGAGGAACAGAAATAAAACTTCTGAGGCAGAAGCCAGAGCAACTCTCGCCACTGCTTTTAAGTTGATTCCAGCTCATAGCTACCCTATTAGAGATAACCCTGATCGCATAGGAATTGTATCCAGAGCATCACCCCATGTTCAGGGTGTAGTGGGTGTCCCTGAAGAAGTAGCTTTGCCATGGGAGGCAAAGGGAAGTGAGACAGCAGTGAGCATACTGTCCGGGGACACCGAGAGAAAGAAGCAGGAATGGGAGGGAAAGAGATGTTTCCTGAGTTAAGTGACGAAACTGTGCATTTAACATAACTCAGTGGAATACAATCTGCTCTTCTCAAAATCATTAAAAACATGTTACAGCATTATTGGTCATTGGAAACCATGTAGGCACTGGACTACAGAGGAGAAATTAAACCCAGGACATGGCAGTAGTACGAGTATAAGAATTCTGGTTTGTGGTCAGTACAATAGGAAGAAATCATTTCAGTCTTTGTTTGGGCTTTGACAGCCAACAGACAAATGAAGAAGCTGAGACCAGTTTTGTCAAACACTTTAACCTCCTTGTTCCAAGGAACTTCAAGGATATGTCCATGGGGAATTAACCATTCACCTTATTCCTCATGGCAAGGAATAACACCTTCATTTCAAAATTAAAAAATACCTTCCAGTTTATAAATGTGTATAATGTGAGCATCAGAAATCATCACTGAGTTTTAAATTGTGTAACTGCTCAATGCCTCCGTTTTCACATATCTAAAAGGGGGGATAGAAATAACATCAGAAAAAATTGTTTGGAAGATCAAATGAGTTCATAAGTAGTTGTAAAACTGACACACAGTAGGGCTGAGCCCAGGTGGCATAGTGGTTGTGTGTGGGCCTGAGGCCCACAGAGTTGGCAGTTCTCCAGCAGCAGCTCTCCAGGATCAAGCCTGGGTTTTCTACTCCCACCAGGGCAGTGATGTCCCCCAAAAAACAAACAAAAAAAATCTGACACATAGTAAGTACTATATAAATATCTCATTCCTATTATTGTTTCCACATAGATGCTACCAGAACCCAGGAAGCTTTTACTGTGTGTGATTCAACTTTCCAGGTCCTCATTAAAATTCAGAAGTAAAATATATTTGGCAAGTACAGTAAAATCCATTCTACAGAGGCCAATTTCATCTTTCTAATAACTGTGAAGAGTGGGCAAGCAAAATACAACCCATTATAAGACCTAGTTAATGAAAGGCACATATATTTCAATGACAAAAATCAAATTATCAAAAGTTAAAATGCAGATAAAGTCTTTAACATTGTGAAGAGCCCACATATTTTACACAAATACTTCTGCAAAGACTATTGTTTATACACATGAAGACTTGTAGATGATAATAGTTTGTGCCAAGATTCAGTCAATCTTACCAGAGAGAAAAATACAGATTCGATTTGCAATGGAAATAAAAGCTCCAAGCTAAAAGAAGAGTTCTTTTTCAGTGAATCTGAAGTTAACTCCAGATTACAAGTTGTGCTTGCAGAAAGAAGACATGTATCCTTATTCTTTAAATTTACATTTGCTCTCCAGATGAATGTAGGCTTTATGGACTGCCTATGTGGAGTCATATCTGTCTAAATAATACTATTTACTAGTATAGGACTAGCTAACATTAAGATTATAATTGATAAGAACAAAAACAGAAGCAATTAAAATTTCAGCAGGTATCTTTACCCAGACATTTGACACAAAGGATATGCAAATAAAATAAAAATTTGTCCAATGAAAAATTGTTATTGCTTTTGTTTGGTGCCATTGAGCAGATTCTCCTAATACGATATATAGTTTGATGTTTTGACAACTGCTCCCATAAACATTGAATGATCATCCATGCAAAATGACATTCTTTTATCTATTTATCATGATGTTATTCATTGGTTCACTGTGGGCATTTCTCTTCTTTATACTGAGTTGTCATCCACATAGAATGCTATATTCTTTGATCTTCAACATTAAATGCTTAAAATTTTTTTCATTCTCATAAGCAAGGTTGGATTGTGTGTCTAACTTCAATCCTGTCATCACATTCTTCTTCAAATAGTCTAGTTTCTCAGATTAAAATCCGATTTAAATGTTGGTACTTAGAAACAAAGTCAAAATATTCTTAGCTTTACATTGGGTCAAAATGTCAAGATCGAAGTCATGAGAATCATGTGTAAGACTGAAATAGCAAATATGCAAAATAGAACACTGTCCACTAAGCTAATATATTTGCTTCAATGTTTGTTGTATTTACATACTAAATATATGAAAACTGACTTAAGGAGTAAACTAAATGCAGCATGAAAAGGGAAAGGAGTAAAATTAAATCACTGGTATTTCTACTTTGAAGATTTAAATAACAATGGTCCATTTGCTTAGTTCTCTATTATATTTGAAAATAAAAGCGATAGTTTTAAGGTTATAAAAAATTATTACACAGTGGAGAATGGACTAAAGTGGTGATAGTGTTGAATTATTAAACACCAGAAATCTATTGCAGAATCCTCCTCTTGCAGGCATTGGCAGAAGGCAAGTGTCTTGGGTGAAATGGTATGTTGGAGTGGGTGAGGTAAGATGACATTATTCATGAAGAGGGAGAGTGTAACAAGAGCCAATTTGATGGACTATAAAATCGAGTAAACAAGCCTGTAGCAGGGTAGAATAATCAAGGACAGAGATATAAATTTAGGAGCTAACAAAATTCTAATGGCATTTAAAGCGATGGAACTAGATGAAGCCAACAAGGGAGAGGGGAGAACTAGATGATGATGTTTTCAGGCTCTCTGTCACTCAGACAAAATTTAAGAGATTGGGCAGAGGAGAAGGAAGTATGAGAAGGAAAACCAGCATATGGTATCGTGAATGCAAAAGAACTAGCCATTTCAAGAGAGAGAGTAGCCAGCTATGTCAAACACCAATGAGAAAGAACAAAGTGGGGGAGAGAATTGGTCATAGCAAAGGCAACAACTTGGAAAAGCTGTTTCTGATCATAGCCTAGGTCACATCTTAGTTGGTCTGGGTGAGCAAGAGAATAGCTGGTTGACATCAGATCATGCTCAACGGATGGTAACCCCACGTGTGTCCCAGGGGGAATGTACTCCATGGCATTTTCAGTAGCTGATTTTCAAAAGTACAGCATCGGGCCTTTCTTTGAAGATGCCAATAGGTGGACTCAACCACCAAATTTACGGTTCTGCTTCTGAACTACCCTGGACATCTAAATGAGAGAAGAAGAAAATTCCTTTGGGTTTTCCTGAGAGAAATCAAAGGAATGGCGTAGGAATTGGAGGGTAGTGAGCCATGTTTATGGTGCAGGGAGAGAGAGAGAGAGAAAGAGAGAGAGAGAGAGAGAGAGAGTTAGCAAGGCTCATGCGGTGGATCAATTCTCCTTTCTAAGACAACACAGGGGGATGTGTCTCCAATGTCCCTGGCGCTGGCTTCTTTGGGACAGGAGGTTGTTCGAGAACGATTTCTGTGGTGTAATCTCAACAATACTCCCGCTCTCCTGAACTCACCCATTTTGTTAAGGGTTAGTTTATGTTTTCCTTAATATCAAGTAATTTAAAAAAATGTAAAGGAACTAAAAAGAAACAAGTGTGCAAATGTGACCTGCATATAATTGATGTATGTATGGATCGTGATGGAAGTTGTATGAGCCCCCAATAAAATGATTTATAAAAAAAAAAAAGGAGGAGGAAAGAGGAGCTTATACCAAGGGCTCGAGTAGACAATATTTGGAAATGAAGATGGCTACATGTGTACAAATATGCCTGATACAAATGATGTATTGACTATAATAAGAGCTGTTAGAGCCCCCAATAAAATTATTGGAAAAAAAAAAAAGAAAAGGCATTTTGCACTGCAGTGAATTACTTAATATGGCTCTTGTAGCCCTGGTCTTTGTGACTCTTACAAAATAACTGGGTAGGACCAGGCAGTTGGGGTATTATCTTTTTTCTTAAAGGGTCTGGGTAAGAGAAGTTGGGGAGAAACATGCTGATGGGGCTATGTAATTCAGGTGTTGGTGATTATTAATGGGTTAATTGTGATTGTAAACACTTGGCAGTCTAATGAAGGGATTGGTTCAATTTACAATCACACTGGGGATAAACTGAGCCACTCCAACAGGAGGAAGAGGGATTCTCACCCCATCCAGAGAGATGAGCCAGGAGTGGAAGGTGCCCTTTGGGTTCCAAGATACTGGAGCTGGGCACTGTAGCAGTGATGGGGCAGCAGAAGCAGCAGAACCCAAAGCCCAAGCCTGAGAGAGAGTAGCCAGTTCCTGGCCCATGGAGTGAGCCCAGTGTGGGACAAAGGGGTGACTTGTAGAGTAAGGGACTTCCAGGCACTTATTTGGGGGGAGATGGGTTTACTGACCCAAGGACTTAGAGGTGAACTCCCTTGGGCTGAGGCTTATAGTGGAATGTAGTGTCCTTTAGGCATTTATCAGTAATCCTAAGAGAGCTTTCTAAGCATCGCTTCCTGACCTGGGCAGAAGCTGTGTGTCCTTTGTGGCTGAGAAGCTGCTAAAGGAGTGCCTCACCAGCCTGTGTGACCATGAGATGTTCATGGGATCTGGTCTCAGGCATCAAAGAAGTAAAAATTATATCATTATAAATAAGGGGGAGTACAGACTGGGGACTCAAAGCCCATCAATAGGTGAAGTGACATCCTCTTACAAAGGGGTTGCAGCAAGGAGATGAGCCAGTCAAGGTACAGTGTAGCAACAATGAAATAGCAACTTTCCTCTAGTTCTCAAATGCTTCTTCCCACCCACTAGCATGATCCCAATTCTACCAGACAAATCCAGCTAGACCAGAGGATGTACACGGGAGTTGGAAACATGGGGAATTTAGGATAGATGATCAATCCCTCAGGACTAGTGGTGGGAATGGTGATACTTGGAGGGTGGGGGGATGGTGGAATAGAAGAGGGAACTAATTTCAGGGATCTACATATAATCTCCTCTCTGGGGTACAGACAACAGGGAAGTTAGTGAAGGGACACAGTGGACAGTGTGCAATATGAAAAATGTACTAACAACTTGTAAATTATTAAGGGTTCGTGGGGGGGAAGGAGGGGAGAAGGAAGGGAAATATGGGGAGCTGGTACTGGGGGCCTAAGTGGAGAGAGGATGTTTTGAGAGTGATGATGGCAACAAGTGTGCAAATGTGGCCTGCGTACAATTGATATAATGGATGGATTGTGATGGGAGCTGTATGAGCCCCCCAAAAATGATTTATTAAAAAAAGGAGGGGGAAAGAGGAGCTTATACCAAGGGCTCAAGTAGACAATATTTGGAAATGAATATGGCAACATGTATACAGATATGCTTGATACAAATGATGTATTGAATGTTATAAGAGCTGTAAGAGCCCCCAATAAAATCATTGAGAGAGAAAAAAAAGACACGGCTGTGATCAAGTCTTTAAGAGACTATCCTGACTAAAAAATTGTCTGAGCATTTCTAACCCTGAATTGTAACCTGCTACCTTCCCCAATGAAGCCTCTAATTGTGCGTAGGGGCTGTGAGTTTTGTGTGGCCATTTGAATGGAGCATTGAACTGAGAGGGGAAGCTGAGGGTGCCGTGAGTGCAGAAAGGGTAACAGAGACTGGAGAGTGGAGGCATGCCTGACCCAGCGTCATAGCAACCAGTCTTGAGCCATGGATGCTGAGAATGGTACATCTCTCCCATTTGTAAAGTCCAAGGAGCTTAGATGCTGCCTCAGTGTCCCTTTTCCACAGCATTTAAAAGACAGTACTGATCTTCCAGTTCACTAACAAATCATGTTTAGTCTTTGACCACCACCCCTGAGTGTGTTTCCTTCTGGTGTGGACATGTTTTCAAGGGATGTCAAACCGACAGCTCCTACGAGACCATAATTCAGCAGTGATGTCTACGACATGCAGAGTCCTCGGGCAGCATTTGGACTTTTTGTCTTTCTACAACGCCTGTCTACTTCAGAGTGTTCTCTCTTTAATTAGCCTGTTATGATAAAAGTGGCCTATTTCTCATTGGCTCATCTGGCTCACAAATTTTGTCAGAAAAAAAGTAAACATTTTACCTTACTAATTCTTTCATCTTAATTAAGAAGATAAAGCTAATGACTGAAAGCATTCTCAGATCAGACTGAGCAGTAAAACATTTCATCCATGATACATTGAATGAATATTAGTCACTGCCATACTAATAATGGTTTGAGAAGATTTGGCATCCAGAATGGGAAGAACACCTGTTGGCATAGTTTTTTTCCCTCTTTACATTCTAATCTCTAGTACTAGATAATTACAAAAGGAAATATGCAAAGCAGCCTTGATGAAAGTATTTATTGCCTAACTTTCTATGTACAGTGGGGTCATATGTGATCAAGTCACATGATCTATATGAAGAAACCAAAAACTACAAAATGAAATGGAAACGGAAAGACAATGTTAACTGAAAAACTAAAATTGGAGTACAGGATTCAATAAAGGAGCTCTGAGAACAGACTGAAACACATTATGTGATCATTATTCGAATTGAGGACTTGGGATCTTGGTCATCTTCATAGCATTATTTGAATATCTCTGGGGCAACAAGAATGCACCCCAACCATTCTTCAGATTAGGGATCCTCAAACTTTCAGGTGTATCTGATTCTCTCCAAAAGGAAGACTCGGTATCACAAAGGGAAGCAGCCCAAACTGACGGGTGATAGTTGTTACTCTAGAGAAGATTTGAAAAAGACTCAGAGGTGTCTAAGTAAAAAACTAAGATGGAGGTACGGAAAGAAAAGGAGCAGGGGGAACACTAGGTAAATCATAGCTATATGGTTTTCCTTTGGGGGACCTTCCCTTAGAACTCCAGAGGGGGAAACTTGGAGGAGGCACATATAGACTTTCTGCCAGCTCTTGTTTTTTTTAATCTACTGAGCATTGACTTATTTCTAGATTTTGAAGTAATCACATATTTCTTAGTGGATCAAATGCCATGAAGGATTCTTAGACTAACTTAACGTCTAACACTCCAGACTATGACTTACCGAAATGGCCGTCATCTGGGTTAATTTCGGAAGATGAGCCTGGAGAGAGGAAAAGAAAAAAAAAGCACAACGGGCACATTTTTATCTGAGAAGCAGAAGTATTTGACTTAGGAGTTCTAACTTATCTCCCTACCACAAATCCTAGCTCTTAGATGGGACAGTGACTAAAAATTAGGTTACTTGAACTGGCTGAAATACCCAAAGCCACTAACAATGAGCTATCCATCTTAACTACAAAGAAAGAATTGCCTGAATGGGCTAGAAGTAAGAGGTGCCAGCCTAGGAGATCAAACGTGTTCATGCTTCCATTTTCCATGCATGCCTTGTACCACGTAGGGGCAGCAGCAGGAAAGGAAGCACTGGCTTTACTTTCACTTTACTTCACTCAGAAGGAACATTTATCACAGAGTGGAATATGCATTAAATACCTTTAATTATAATTAGAATGCCCAGTTGTAGACCAGGGAAACAGAACACTCTATTTCAGCAGCCACACTTTCATCACATTCACAGAAGCTTTGATGTAATCACAATTAATTAGCTTATTCCATTTAGAAGGTACAAATTGTTGTTATGTTTTTTGATGAGAGAAGTTGGCATGCTCCATTAAAAACAAACACCTTAAGGCTTCAACCTTAAAAACAATTCCGTGTATAGGCTAAACATTTTGATAGTTAGGTTTGCATCATTTAGCAGTTTGGCAGGTGAGGCCTTGTAATCCCACACACCACTACACAATGTAATGGACTCCATAATGGGATCTGCTGTGAGCAGCCAAGCAGTTGTAAAAAGACTGGAGAGATGTGTACCTCCCTTACTCAGGACACAGCAGAGATGCACTTGAAAGGAAGTTCCTTAGAGTTGTGCCCTACTTTCTATATAAGTGGATGCTATGGGGAAAGTTTGCTTTTCTACCCAGCTCCCACACGCTCCCAACCACACACCCTATGTTTGGATCTTACATCAGATTTGTCCACTTCTGATTCTTTGACCTTAAGCCAATGGCCTGCCATATTTCTTGCCAATCACGGGCACACCAGTGACCAGCCACCTGGCCTGGATTCAGTGGCCTATTCAGTCACAAGCCTAACCAACTCACTTTGGATTTACCTGCCTCTGCAGCCACCAGGCTGTGTTGCCCTTGCTATCTACACCAACTGGATTTTCCCCTTCAATAACTGTGTGAACCATTTTTCTTGATATAAATTTCTCTTTCTGTATGTGTATAGAAAATTTAAATTGTCCCTGGTTCTTTCTAGATAACCCAGAGTAAGAATTCCTGGTGGCTGAGTGGTTGTGAATTAGGCTGTCAAATGAAAGATCAGGAGTTTAAAACCACCAGCTGCTTCAAGGGAGAAAGTTGAGATTTTCTATTCCAATAAAGAGCTATGGCCTTGGAAACTCACAGGGACAGTTTTACCCTGTCCTGTAAGATTGCTATGAGTTGGAATTGACTTGATGGCAGGGAGTTGGTTGGTTGAAGGACAAACACAAACACTTATTCTCTCTGATTACCTCGCTTTTTGATAGTTTTTATCATATTTAACAACCAACCCGATCAAAATCTGTCAATAATAAATGCTACTAAAAATAATTCCCTCTATATCGAAGGGCAGAAATTATAACAGTTGATCTAAGCATTGAATTGATGCTTCTTATCAGTCCTCCATAAGAACAAATAATTGGGAGGAAAAGTTTGGATCAAGATTCCAAGAGAAAAATCTTTCAAATAAAATACATTATCTCCATTTCAGGAGCTAGCTGCATGCTTTCTCTGATGATTTAATGAGCTAATAAATACACCACATATTAGGTCCTGGAGAAACATGAGATCATATAATATGCATAGATGTTGAAGAGAAAGTGATATCAAAATGCACTCAGCAACTGAGATATTTTAAAATTCCAAGAAGAGGAAACATTCGTAAACTGTTTGGGGAAGATATCAATAGTGATGAATAGTGACTACCAACTTTTAAGCAGTAGGTGCTGTGTGTCACCCATATTATCCCACGTATTCTTCACAATGATCAGTCTCGTCTAAAAGTAAAAAAGCTGAGGCTCACAGAGGCAGCATGAACCCTAGAGTCTAACAAGACTTAAATCTAACTTTGCTTAAGGTCTCACTGCTAGTAAGTGAGAGATGCGGGGCTCAAGGGTAGGTCTATGTGGCTCCACAACTCTCTAGACAGCAGTTCTCAACCTGTAGGTCACAAACCCTTTGAGAGTCAAACGACCCTTTCGCAGAGGTTGCCCAATTCGTAACAGTAGCAAAATGACAGCTAGGAAGTAGCAACTGATATAGTTTTATAGTTGGGGGGCCACCACAACATGGGGAACAGCATTAAATGGTCACGGCATGAGGAAGGTTGAGAACCACTGTTTTAGTGGCATCCAGTTATCATAACAATAAAGATTACCCTTAAACTTGTTCAGGATATTTCTTTGCCATTCTACCCTCCACCCTCAAATCGTAGTATTGGCCCATATTTCTAAGTCTTATAAATACGATTTGACATCCTAGCTCTTTCAGTGGGTACATACAGGTTTCAGATTTGCCACATGAAAAAAGCCAAATAAAGCTCACAAAATGCCATTTTTTAAAAGGCCACCTCTCACTGAGTTTTTAGAATAGCAGCATATATGCAAAAAGCCAAGTGCCTGAGAGGTAGGCAAAAAAAAAATGCAACAATACACCACTAACAGTTTCATTAGCATTTTGGATCATAAAGACTATGGGTTAATCTTTAATATGCAATGCTTGCAATCATATTATAAAGTCACATTTTACATTTTTTAGGAGGCACATTTTAGCACATTTAATAATGGATTCTCAGCCTGCCATAACCCCCCCCCCCTCAGATCTTCCTCAGCTTCTCCAGCTATTGATAGACTAATGAACCATACTATGCCAGGGTCACCATGCCTCTGCACTGGAAGAGCATGACGTTTATTAAAAGGTGAAGAAAAAGAAAGGAGCTAAGTTGAAAATAGGGGACCAGGTGGCATCGTCTCACAGGATAGAAGTTGGAGGGGGGGAGGGGGAGCAGAACCTAGGTCTGCTAGTCTCTTATCCCCAGGCTGAAGACTATGGCCTTCCTGCCCACCCTCCTCCAGCTCCATTCTACAGAATGAATAAAAAGTAAAGTGAAGTTGTATCTTTGGCATGGTCAACTTATTAGACAGTCAAGCCAACTCGTTCTCAAAGCGGTTTGTGACAACCTTGACAGGCAGCCTCTTTGTGAGTGTAGCACCAAAGATGCTATTTTTACTGGGACAAGACCCGAGAGGGCTAACGTCTAGAGGAGAGTGAGAGAAGCTCCCAAAGATGTACCCCACCCAGGTCTACCTGATAAAGTCGAGACTGAAGCTCAGTCAGAGTCAGTGGACTCCCATTTCCTTGTCTTATTGGTGCACCTTTTGCCTCCCTTATTTCATCTTGTTTTATAAACCTGTAAAGTACTTTGGGGAATGAGCAATCGACTGAGAAGAGGGAGTGGAACTAGGTTAGAAATTGATGTGCCAGGCAAGTTCTCATTGTGTCTGTCTTGGATCCTTATTTTAAAACAGACCCTAATCTCGTATTCAACTAAGCATCACTAATGGTGAGTTAGCTATTATTAATGGCATATATATGCAAATATATGAGCAATGGAGAGTACTATGATCCAAAAAATGTTGAATAAAAATCCTTCTCTATGTAGATTTAACCCAAACTACACTTTATGGAAATGATAAGAGATAAACAATCAAGAACAGAAGCTTAATGACATCCTGGGAAGCGACCAAAATCTAGAACAGAAGAGAGGCTGCAGGACCAGATTTCTGTGTTGGTAAAGGGCAACACTAATTGAAGAAACTTAGCGAATATAGGTATGCAAGTTTTGACCTGCATTGGATTCTGGTTTGTAAAGGATTCTGTACAATGGGATAACTGGATAAACTTAAGCATGCCACTAATAATAGGTAGGCTTAACATTTATTTAACTGGAAAGGAAGGGATTGTTACTAAAAAAAGTAAGAAACAAAAAAGCATATTTTCACTTTGGAGGGTGTGATGGTTATATAAACTCCTGTCAACTTGAATGAAGGGGTGGAGTCCAGCCTGCCAACCAGGTCAGAGCCAATCATGGGTCTATGTAGCCATGACCTTCTACTGAGGATTCTGGAAACATCTTCTTCCTCCCTGAAAGTGGGACACACTCACTCTCTGTCTTCTTTTCCTGCAGTTGAGACCATTAGAGAACTGGAGGCAACACATGGAGCCCCATGCTAGCATTGAGTTGCTTCCACCGACACTGGATTCTCAAGACCTTCTTTCTACCCACTAGCCTATGATCTTTCTGCATTCAGCATCATTGCATATGCTGCATGAATCTAAAAAACAATTTATGGACTAGTATCAGACACGTTGGACTTATGGACTTGGGCATGGATGTTTTCTCAATATATGATTTTTCCTTTTTTAAAAGCTCTTTCTTATATACATATGAATGTCTATGAATTTGTTGCTCCAGTCAACCTGGACTAACACAGTTGAGGAAAAAAACATCTGGATGGAAAGAACAGTAGGGGTTTATTTGTATATGTTTACAATATGGCATTTAGTAAATACACTTCTTTTTCTGTGTATTTTCTAACTTCCTGCAATGATTTTACAAAAATAAAAATGATTTTAATTTAAAAGAATTGTTTTTATTAGGGCTACAGAGTTGGTTCTGACTTACAGCAACCCTATGTACACTAGAAACAAAATACTTCTGTTCCACACCATCTTTACAGTTATTGCTATGTTTGAATCCATTATTGTAACCGCAATGAACTTTAGTCCTAAGTCCTATGCTCCCTTTTAAAAATTACGATATGAAATCAAATGATAAGCAATTTCTTTCAAGCAAAGATTCGGAGGCTCAAAACTATAGTCAAGGGTAGTGGTTCTCAACCTTCCAAATGCCACTACCCTTTAATACAGTTCCTCATGCTGTTGTGATCCCCAACCATAATATTATTTTTGTTGCTACTTCATAACTATAATTTTGCTACTTTTATGAATAGGGTGATCAATCCTATGACATGGTCATGTGACATCCAAAATGATTGTGACCCACAAGTTGAGAACTGCTAATCTAGTGGACACTAGGATTAATGAACATAACATAGTCCACAAAGACAATGTTAGGAATCCAGTTGGGTAAGTAAAAACTGAGGTCAAAAAGCTCATGAGCAGCCATATTCAGTGCAACTCTTGGTCTCTCCCCTTCTGGAGCAAAGAAGAGTGAAGGAAGCAGAAGACTTTGGAAACAACTAGTCCAATGGACTAATGAACTGTTGTTGACCTCCATTTCCACCAGCCTGAGCTAGATGGTGCCTGGCTACCACGAACAGCTGATCTCAAATGGGAGAACATAAAAAGGACCTGGGAAGATTGGGAAGAAGAGAGCAAATGGATAGCCTTGGCTTCCATAAAAAGGTTCCAAAGGGGAACAAAACTCAAAATCATAAAATAGATTGGGCTTACTATAGCCAGCCTGCCAAAATGGAACCCTTCTGGTTGCTGATGCTTCCACAAATGGACCAGGCAGTTGCTCTTTTAGACTGGACCTCTGCAACAGGCTTCATTTCTTACCCTGGCCAGGCTTCGGCCTGAACCATGCTCACTTGACCCCTGCCATAGCCTCAGTAACCTATACCCCCCAAAACAGATTTGATAGCAAATCTTAATCCATCTGAGAAAAGGGATGGTTATAAGCCATTTACTGACAGTGAGAATCAGGAACATGATGTGAATAAGTCATACCTATAGGTCCTTGGAGCTCTCCTTAACCTAGTCACTCATCTATGTGGACAAGGGAATCCTTGCCCTCACTGGGTTGATCATAGGTGTTAAGAGAGCAATGCTAATCCAATGAGCACATCAAAAATGAGTTACTTGCTATGAATCAGGATTGACATGACAGCAGAAAACTTGAGGGTGACTATGACTTGGTAGGTGCAAACATGATGGGATACAAGACACGGAAGGTGTGAAGACAATATTTTAGGTAATATGCACTGGTTCAAAGGGCACACCTTGGGCCCGGAGTCTTTGATGAGGAGGAGCATGGCAGCAGCAATGTATAAAAGGCAGCCAGCACGACTGAAAGCGTACCAGAGAAGGAGGTGAGTACTGCGAATGAGGGCTGAAAAGGCAAGAAGAGAGCAAATAGATACCCTTGACTTCCGTATAAAGGACCCAATTGTTCTCCATCTAGATGAGCAATGAAATCTAAGATGGACGTCAGCCTTCTGACTATCCCTTGTCACTTTACAAGGTCTCTGTGCCAAAAGAATTATTGCTGAGGTCAATAATGTCACCACATTATGAGCATGATGGTTAGTACTGAAAACAAATCAGAAACTGCTACCTTCCTTCCCCCTCCCCACCACCCCCATCCACCCAGTTCTAGTGGACACAGAGTTAACTGTAGGTGAGTTAGAGATGAACCAGAGGACGGGCCAGAGACTGCAGAAATGGTAGTCAGTGATCCTTGGCCATTCTGTTACTTTAACTTAAGCCTTTGGGGGTTGAAGAAATGGGACTTTTATGAGTAATAAGCAGGAAAAAGAGCTTCATAGCTAAATATGGTTCATGATGTAGGTTAAGCAAATTTTCCTGGTGTCAAGATGCCAGCCAATTCCCCAAACTTCAATAGACAGCCGGATATTTCAGATTAGCCTAAAGGCCATCTCACAGAATTATCTGCCTTTGGGAAATGTCCAGTTTTGCTTTATCCTCTAAATATAGGCAGCAAAATAACAGCAATGCTTCAGCCCAGGTACTAGGCAAAGTGAAAAGAAAAGGCACAGTTGAAGGAAGAGGAATAGCAGATACAATGGAGAGAGGAAGAGGGCCTAAGGGGCCACAGCAGCAAAAGTAAAGGTTCTTTTCTCTTTCATTCATTGATCCACAACACTTCAAGCACCAAGGGAGAGCCATAATTCTCAAAGCAAAACAAGAAAACCTTATATGACTTGGGGTTACTATGAGAGAAAGGGTAAATGGGGGGAGGGAATAAGTAAAGAGATTATTATTTATGCATAGATACACACATCCAGGACATTTCCACCCTTTGGAAGATTTTTTTCATCTTTATTCTGGAACAGCTGTCACACCATAATGATACCCTTTGTTGTTGCTACTGCCAGGAAAGTTTAGGAAATGTGCCAAAATATGACTGTTAGTACACTGTAGCTCATAGTCTTAGATAAAAAGGTTTTCTGTTGAATGACAATTCAATTTGATTTGTGAATTTTGCACGATTTTTCATCTTGAATGCCAAATGCATCCAGAATGACAGTTTGCAGCCTACTTTCAGTAATTAATTTAACAAGACAAATTTACTCACTAGGATTTCATGAAGAAAAAAATTGCAAATGTCACATTTCAGGATATTATTAGCACATAGAAACCTGACATTGTTTTTCTAATGCATAATTCTATCATTGTGTTATGTGGCATTAAGTTCTTTAAGTGCAAAGACTGTAACTTAATATCTTTGTGTCTCCAGCACCAAGTAGAAGAGACACACACTAAGCACTCAATAAATGTCTGCTGAGTGAGTGAGTAAAAAATGAATTAATCCCAATGAGTAGGGTTAAAAAAAAAGGTAAATGCAATGTCTGTGATAGGTAGGTTCATTGTGCCAACAGGGCCAAAGAAGATAGGAAGGTTTGTTGTGACAACATGACCAATAAACACATGTAAGATCAACTGAATGTCACATATATAAATGGCTCAGCAATCCCCACCCTGGTCCTCTTGCTTCTGGATATTCAGACCAGCCAGCTGTCTCGTGCCTCGATTTCTGAGCTACACTACTCGTGGAACACCTAATCTATGGACTGTGTTGCTGAGAATTGAGGTTCCTTCAAGCCCTGCTTCACCACGCTCCTGGAATGTACATCTCTTGAGCTGGGGACTGTTGGACTCTGTCATCTGGCTGACTGTTGATGACCTGCTTTGCCTTTTGCTGCTTGTGGCCATATAAGCTGAATTGACCAGCGGGCGGCCTTCAAGACTCAATGGACTGCCAATGTACTAGCTGTCTCATTCAAGTGAACTGCACCAAGTCATTTGTACTGTTTTAGAGATTAGTCAACTGCTTATTTCTTATGTTATATTAGTTATATTATAATTAATATAATTATAATTATATTAGTAATTAATTATTAGTGTCCTGGTTTTGTTTCTCTAGAGAACCCTATCTAACACAGTATCACATAGAGAAAGGACAAATTTGAGGCACAAATGCTTCCAAACTTCCCCTGGGTTCTATATTATATACTCTGAAGCTAGCACAGTCTCATACTCCTTCTCCACACAGCCCCTGGCAATTCCAAATACCCAAACCAAACCCTTCACCATCAGGTCAGTCAGATTCATGTCAGGTTGTGATGACTAGCAGGCAGCCACTGTCTAGTAAATCAATGTTAGCTTTTAGAACAAAAACCAGTTTCCTATCGCTGTAATCAGGATCTCCGTCAGTCAGCTCATGAGCATGACATGTACCTCCCCAATTTCTCCTCGAGTATTAACAATTCAGATGATTTATATACCCATAAAGATGAATTATTCATGTACTCTTACAGTTTCCTTTCCTTCTTTTTCTCTTTCACAAGTCATTATTTGCCTCTAAAATATTTGAATAGAACATAAAACAGCCATGGTAGACATTGTTGGCATAAGTAAACTTAATCTGTGAACTTAAACTATTATCATATTTGCAAAACTAACAAAATAACAATAATTTATAAATTATCAAGGTGTCATGGGGGAAGGAGGAATGCGTAGGGAGGAGACAAATGAGGAGCAGATACCAGAGAATCAAGTGGAAAGTAAGTGTTTTGAGAATGATGAGGGAAACAAATGCACAAAAGTGCTTGACAAAATGAATTTAGGTGTGGATTGTGATAAGAGTTGTACAAGTCCCCCCCAAAAAAATGATTGAATAGAAAAAAAATATAGACATTAGTTTTTCTCATCTTTCTGAGATCTTAAACACTTATTTTTATGCCTATTTCAATCACATCTGAATCACTAGGACCTGACAAATATTAAAACAAAACAAAATTCATTTCTGTGAATTCTATCTCCCGTGTATTGCAGGGTAGAACCGCTCCATGGGGTTCCTTGATGGCAATCTCCACAGAAGCAGTTCACCAGACCTTTCATCCATGAAGAGGCTGGGTGGATTCAAAGCACCAACCTTCTACGTGGTTAGCGAATGCTTGTGAATTAATGCATTTAAGAAAAATTCTAGGTCCTACAACTTCCTCTCCCCCTAGTACAGATATTTTCCTTGCTAATCATGATTCATTGGACAGTTTTTCCTGTGCTGACCCCAGAATTGTCCAAAACAAAATCTATAGCCCACAAACTTATCTCTAGTCAAGCCTCTGGGCTACTGTGACCTAAATCCAGTGATATGCATGCAGTAAGATTCATTTTTTGACTATCAAAGTAGTTGGGTGGTTTTGAGATGAGTGTGTAGCATGCATCCATAAACCCCATAAACCAAGCAAGGAACCACCCAATGCACACAATATGAATAGACAGCTCTATTCACTTAGCTTTCTAGCACATGTGGTTTCACTTATCTTGTTCTTTGCCTTAATATCTCCTGCCTACACTATATCTGATGCCACAACTTTGTGTATGGACAGCAGGGCCCAGTCAATGAAATGGGATCCATTTTTTGTTTGTTTGTTTCTTTTCTTCTAGGCCTAGGTCTAATTCATTACTCTTTTGTCCTAGTTTTTTTAACCTAAACTTCTAAAGCTGCTCAAACTGTCCTACACTCCAAATGTCTGTGTATTTTCCTAATTGTCGTTGATCCCTACTTTCGGAATCAAATTTTGATTCATAGTTTCTGAATCAAACTTTTGTTGACTACTGACTTATTTAACATCGTTTGAATTTGTTACATAACCTTGGTGTGGCAGTCATGTCCTTATGTTAATTTATGATTGAAATGTAGGGGTGGGGTCTGGCATGTTCATCTGGAGATGGTCATTGGGTGGCCGGTGGGGCCTCTGTGTGGGCGTGGCTTTCTCCTGATACTTCTGGAAGGTCTCGCGATGTTTCCCTCGTGAGGATGAGAGGCTGTCTTCCCCAGTTGTTGGGAGTTGGTCTCAGAGACGATGAGTCATGCACAGGACAAGATGGCAGCATCTGAAAAGCTGGAGAAGCCGGCAGAGAGACCACACGGCTTTGCCCTGGTGAAGCCGGGCCTCTGAGGCTGGGGAGGCCACTTGGGGGCCTCTGCCGGCAATGACTTGCTTCTGCTGTTGATGGCCCCTGAGCCCTGGAAGCAGGGAGCCATGTGGAGGCCCCCTGTCAGTGTCAGAATTTTGCATCCACTGACCTGTGAGTTCGTGAGGCAGAGGGAGACTTTGTGGACTGATTTCGGGTGTATGGATTGGTATCGGACTTGTGTCTTTGTACTTGACTGGACTGGGATGCTTTCTTGGTGTCCTGTTTCTCTAATATGTAGATCGTACGCTTATATCCGTGTGCGTGTCTATGAAATTTTTTCCTCTAGTCTACCCGGACTAACACACTTAAGCTTGATTTTGGACAGCTGTTATCTCTCTGTGAAAACAGGGTTGTACCAACAAACTTTCAAAGATCCTTTCACTCGAAAGATCTTCACTATATATTTTATTCAAAACTCTATGTTGCAGAGTTGGAAGTATAAAATGATCACAGAATCCACAGATGGATGCAATAACACTGAATATCAATGGACTGAACTCAAGCATTAAAAAGCAGAGGCTAACAGACTGGCTCAGAAAATATAATCTTTCGATCTGCTACCTACAGGAGACACAGCTCAAGCTTGCAGACAAAACAGGTTGAGAATTAAAGGCTGGAGAAAAATATACCAAGAAAATGGCAATGCAAAAAAGCAGGGTAGCAATCTTAATCTCTGACAAAATTTATCTTCAGGAACAAGCCAAAACAAGAGACAAGAAGGGGCACTACATAATGCTCAAGGGAACAGTAGACCAAGAGCATAATAAATACATAAGAGCCTATGAGAGACCCACAAAATTCATAAATCAAACACTCCAAAAGATGAAAAATGAAATAACAGGCTCAACAATTGTAGTAGGTAACTTTAATACAACACTTTCTGAAAAATACATGTCATAGGAAAAGAAACTCACAGAGGAAGGTACCGTTCTAAGCAGCACAACTGGACAACTTGACCTGATAGATATTTTCAGATATTTCCAATCAAATGCAAAAAAAATGCACATTCTTTTCAAGCCCACATGACACATACTCAAAGATAGACCACATGCTGGGACATAAGCCAAACCTGAGTAAATTCAAGCACATGGAGATTATATAGACATCTCTCTATGACCACTGTGTCATTAGGCTGGAAACCAACAAAAGGACGATGAAAAACAAGGGCAAGCAATTAGAGAATGACTAACTCTCTATTGAAAGAAGAGTGGATATTGGTCCATATCAGAAACAAAATCAGAAAGTTCCTAGAAACTGATGAGAATAAAAATATGGCATACCAAAATCTTTGGGACACAGCAAAGGCATTTATCAGAGGAAAACTGATAGCAATACATGCATACATTAAAAAGGAAGACAGACTTGTGGTTGATGTGCTGGCACAAAACTTACACCAATTGGAGCAGAGTCAATAGAACAATCCTAACAGCAAAAGGAAAGAAATAATAAAAAATCAGAGCTGAGATACAGGAGAGGAAAAACAAGAAAACTATGGAAAAAGTAATGCAGCTAAAAGTTGGTTCTTTGAATGGATTAACAGAATTGATAGACCACCAGCAAGACTAATCAAAAAAAAAAAAAGAAGGAGGAACAAATTTCAATACCAAGGATGAGGGAGGAAACAGGGGACATGACAACAGACGTTAATGAAATCAAAAGGATAATTACACAGCACTATGAAGTATTCTAAAAAATTCAATGACTTGTAAGACATGGACAAATGTTTGGGAAAAAAATTCCTCCATACACTCTCCCAGATGGATGTCAAGAACAACAACAGACCCATAGCAATAGAATCAATAGAAAAAGTTATCAAAAAACTACTAACAAAAAAATCCCTTGGGCAATACATGTGTAAAAGTGGCCTGCATACAACTGATGTTGTTAGGGATTGTGATGGGAGTTGTATGGGCCCCCTAATAAAATGATTCATTTAAAAAAAGGGGGGGAAGGGGAAAGGGGAGTTTTTGTTTTGTTTTTTTAAAAGAGGAGCTTGTACCAAGGGCTCAAGTGGAAAATGTTGGGAAATGTATGTGGAAACGTGTGCAAATGTGCTTGATACAAATGATGTGCTGAATGTTGTAGTAGCTGTAAGAGCCCCCAATAAATTTTTTTTAAAGTTATTGAAAACTAATACAAAAAAAAATCCCTTGGGTCAGATGACTTCACGGGAGAATTCTACCAACCATTCAGAGAAGAAGGGACACCAATCCTACACAGAATCTTCCAGAACATAGAAAAATATGGAAAACTCCACGCTCTTTCTATGAAGCTAGTATTACTCTGATACCTAAAGTGGGCAAAGATCCCACAAGAATTGAGAACCAATATCCCTAATGAACATTGATGCAAAAATCCTTAACAAAATACTGGCCTATAGAATACAAACCATTTTAAAGGCATAATTCATCATACCAGGGATGCAGGGATGGTTCAACATGTAGAGGACCATTAGTATTATTCTCCATATTGACAGGAAAAATTATAACCATATGATAATTTTGATAGATGTGGAAAAAAAATTCAATAACATCTAATACACATTCCTATTTAAGACACTCAAGAAGACAGGAATAGAAAGAAAATTCCTCAATATTATACAATCTACATATGAAAGAACAACATCCAATGTGGTAATCAATAGAGAAACGTCAATAACAATCCCACTGAAAAAAAGGGGGCAAGACAACGATGCCCCTTGTCCCCACCCTTATTTAATATTGTGCTGGAGGTCCTGGCTAACAACATAAGACAAAGAAAAGGCACCAAAGGTATTTGTCTGAGGAAGGAAGAGTCACGACTATCATTATTCGCACATGATATGATTTTATACATTGAAAAATCCCCAAACTCCACAAATGGAGTGCAGGAAGTGATAGAGGAATATGC
This sequence comes from Nesogale talazaci, assembly GCA_004026705.1. NCBI lineage: Eukaryota > Metazoa > Chordata > Mammalia > Afrosoricida > Tenrecidae > Nesogale > Nesogale talazaci. Next base: position 50,368 of record PVJH01001175.1, on the reverse strand, counting down.
CAGAGTGGCAGGACATAAGATGAACAAAAAGAAGTCTATTGGACTGCTATACACATCAGACAAGATCATACAAAAGACAATTCAAAAGGTAGTGAGTACTCTTTACAATAACCAAGCACAAACTGAAATATCTAGGAATATACCAGACTACAAGAATAAAAGATTTGTATGAGGAAAACTATAGGACATTATTAAAAGAACCCAGAATGACCCTAACAAATGAAAGAAAATCCCAAGCTGAAGGATTGGAAAACTCAACACAGAAAAGATGTCAGTTCTGCCCAATACACTATATAAGTTTAATGTCCTCCTGATATGAATACTTCAAAGAATTGGAAAAACTGATTACCAGCTTCATATAGAGAGGGAAGAAGCCCAGAATTAGCAGAGAACTCCTCAAGAAGAATGACAAAGTGGGAGAACTTGCTGTACCTGACTTTAGTCACAGTGGTCAAAGCATTGTAGTACTGGTATAATGACAGATGTTCAGACTAAAGAAAAAGAGCTGAAGACCCAGAAATAAACACATCAGCATACAGGAGATTGATTTTTGATAAGCGCCCCCAAAATAGCAAATGGGAAGCAGATGACCTCTTCAAAAAGTGGTGCTAGAAAAAAGAATATCTATCTGCAGAAAAATGAAGCACAACTCATACCACACTCCATGCACAAGAATAAACTCAAGATGGATCACAGAACTTGAGATAAAACCCCAAAAGATTAGGGCCATTAATGAGGGAATTGGCACAAACCTGAAAATAATGGCACAGGGAATACATAGACTAACAAAAATAGGAAAGGATACAAATAAAAGGAGTTGTAAATTGACAAGTGGGGTATACTGAAGATAAATCCCTTGTGTACATCAAAATAATTTACCAAGAGAGTTATAAGAGGGACCACAGACTGGGAAAATGTCTTTAGAAATGACACATCAGGCAAAGACCTTATTACTAAAATCTACAATACTTTGCAAGCTTACAATAAGAAAAAATCTAACCACCCACTAAGGAGGTAGGCAAAAGACATGAACAGAAGTTTCACAGATGAAGAAATCCAAATGGTCAAAAAACATATGATAATATGTTCCTGATCTTTAGCCATAAGAGAAATGAAAATTAAAACAACTTTGAGATACCACCTAACACTCTCAAAGACAGCCCAATTCAAAAAATCAGAAAGTAACAAGTGTTGGAGAGGCTATGGGGAGACAGGAACACTTGTCCATAGCTGGTGGTCATGTAGGCATGTACAACCATTATGGAAATCGATTTGGCGATATCTAAAACAAATGTAGATTCAGCAATCCCCCTACTGGGCAAGAAGAGGAAGGAAGCAAACCATGGCTAAACATCTGTGCGCCAACATTCATTGCAGCACAGTTCACAATTGTAAGAAGTTGGAAACCTCCCAAATTTCCTTCAACAGATGAACGGATAAAAAAGACTGTGGTACATATGTATCATGGAGTACTCTGAGTAAAATGCAGTGATAAATGTATGAGCACATTGCCATATGGAAAGAACTGGGGGAAATCATGCTAAGTGAAGTAAGTCAAGCACAAAAGTAAAACATGAGTCCACTGAAGTATACTTAAAATATTGGGACATAGAGGAAAAACTACTATATATGTACATTCCAAAATAAATAAATAAATAATACATACATTCCTGAGGTGGGGTCCAGCAACTATGGCAGGGGCCAAACCCAATCCAGGAATATATACAGCAGCCAACTTAATAAGATGGGACAGAAAAAGAGAGAGATAGAGAGACATGGGTAGGGGGTGGAATAGGGCACTAACCCACTTAAGGGGAAGGTATTGTTTATATCTCCACAGGAGAGGGAGAGTCACCAAACTTCAACCCAATGTGCTAAGACATGAATACAACATACTGACATGTACCAGTTAACCAATAGGCAGAACTGACCCCAATACCAATTATGTGGACACCATCCCCTCAGAAGAACGCACTTCAGATGACAGCACTGGGGCAGGGCTACATCTTGGGGAGAGGGGCACATTGGATTAGAGCACATAGGAGATGCAAAGGGTTTAAGAAGGCAGAGAGGACATCCTGGCCCACCAATTCCCAAGTATGATGTTCATGTTTGGAACAGACAACCCACAGGGAGGACCGTAGAGCTGACCCCACTGTGGGACACGGCATCCCACAAAGAACCATGATCCTGTGGGGATCATCACTGGAGATATAGAGCAGGAATAGTTCACAGTCTGGTCCCATCACACTGGGTTGAGGCACTGAGGGCATGCAGCAGAACAGCAGGGGGAGCAGGCTGATGGAAACCCCTAGGGAATACCAAAAATATACTTGGGAGACCAAGTGTGAAACCCCATCAGACTCAATAGAAAAACACTGGTTAAGGCCAACAAACAGACCTTGAACTATTTATAGGCTTTTCCATTTTTGCCAGTGGCTTTCTTTTTGTTATTATTAATTTATTTGCTGTTGCTACCATTGTATTATTGGTTGTGTTAGTCCAGGCAGACAAGAGAAACAAATTCATAAACACACATATGGATATAAGGGAAAGGTTTATATACAAGAGGAATGGAACATTGAGAAAGCATTCTAACCCAGTCAAATCCAAGGTCAAAACTCTGATATTAGCCCTTATATCTGGTACCAGTCTGTAAAGTCTCTTTCTGACCCATGACGCACGTGCAGTGAAACCAGGACAATCACAAACCAGTGGGTGCAGAGTCTTGTGTATCCAACAGCAGAAGAAGCATTCCTGCACTGACAGGGTCTCCGCAGGGCTCTTCATTTCGAGGACTCAGGGTCCATCAGCAATATCCAGTGGTGGTAGAAGCATCTCAGCGCTGGCAAAGGTCTCTCTATGACTTTTCAGGCTTCAGAGGTCTGATTCCATGAGGGTAAGCCCATGTGGTTTCTCCTCCGGCTCCTTCAATTGCTATGACTCAGGATCTATGCTGCCGTCTTGTCTTGTCAGCAGAGTGTTCCAAGGGAGTGAATTTTGTGTCTTGTCAGGAGAGCATCTCCAAGCAACTGAGTCAAGTCTCTCATCTCCAATTGGGAAATATCACGAGACTTACCAGAATTCTCAGGAGAAAGCAAAGTCCACACAGAGGCCTCATTGGCTATCTCCAGATTGACAGGATAGACTCCACTCCTGTACACCCAGTGCTGAAATTGACATAGGTCAGGGATTGCCACATTGGTTTTGACTTCCTTTGTTCTTTTATTTGACTTTGTCTGGTTTTTGAACTTATTAATGTATCTGCATGTCTAGCTAGCTAAGGTAGGCAAGATAAAAAAATCGGAGATGAATAGAATGGGACCAATGGTTCTGAAGGGATATGGCATAAGGGAAGGTGGGAGAAATATAAGTAGGTTGAACTGGCCAAGGAACAAGGGAACAACAAGTGAACCAAAATCAATTGAAGGATGGTCGTAGGATGTCTAGTGGGACTCAATCAAGGGCAATGTAGCAGGGAGGAATTACTAAACCTGAATAAAGGCTGAACATGATGGTGGGTCAAGAAATAATAAAGAACTAGAGGACAGAACCAGGAGGCACAGGACATTTATAGAAGTCAAATACAGGCAGGTACATATGTAAACATATATATAATGAGTGAAAGAGAACTTTGTACTCATATCTATATGATAAAAATCAAGGTTGTGAATGGACATTGCACATCGACTCAAATACTCCCTCAACCTAAGAACATTTTGTTCTAACAATCCAGCATTCTGTGATGCTCACCTTCCTGACACAATCACTGAACACAAAATGGGTGTATAAACAAATGTGAAGAAAGGTGATGGTGCCCACCTATCAAAAGATATAGTGTCTGGAGTCTTAAAAGCTTGAAGATAAACAAGAGTCCATTTAGCTCGGAAGCAACAAAGCCCACATTTAAGAAGGACACCAGCCAGTGTGATCATGAGTTATCAATGGGATCCAGAACATGCACATAGCTAAGATAAAGCAGGCAATGCAGGGAATCCAGAATAGACAAACCCCTCGGGGCCAACAAGGAGAGCAGAGATACCAGGAGAATTAGGAGAAGGTTGGGGGAGAAAAGGGTAACTGATCACAAGGATCAAACTAGAACCCCCTTCCAGGGGAACAAATAATGGAAAAGTGGGTGAAGGGCAACAAAGGATGATGGAACAAAGAATCTATAACTGATCAAGGGTTCATGAGGGAGGGCGGTCGACAGAAGGGAGGGCAAGAAATGAGGAGCAGATAATCTGGGGCTCAAGGGGGAAGAGAGTGCTTTGAAAATGATGATGATGGCATATGGGCAAATATGCTTAAAACACTGGAGGAATGTATGGATTGTGATAAGAGCTATAATAAGAGCCCCCAACAAAAGTATTTTTAAAAATAATTTTAAAACTTTATTTTTTTTTATAAAACATTTTTTTCAGCATCACTGCCCTGTAGTGATCGTGGGAGCTACCCAACTTTGCTGCTGGAGAACCACCACTGGATTTGAACTGCCAAGCCCATGGGTTGCAGACCTGCACTCAACCACTATGCCACCAGGGCTCAGCCAAAAATTTTTTTAATTAAATAAGTGGTTTGCATACAGTACACTCTTCAAAAACAACAACAACTCTGTGTTGTACACCATGTGTAAAAGCTTGGTTTACTGTGCCAACATGGCCAATGGACACTTGTGGGATTGATTGAAGGGCAGAGAGATCAATAACAAAAAGTCCAGCCTTTCTTGTCTCTTGTTCTTTGATCATTGGACCTGTGTGTGGCTGCCTTGCTTGCTCTGTGCCTCCATTTGAAATCTACACTACCCATGAGAAGCCTAACCTGTGGACTGTGCCACTGTCAGTTGAGGTTCCTTTAAGACCATACCACATTACTGAAATATACATCTCTTGAGCTGGGGACTGTCAGACCCTGTCTTCTGGCTGACTGCTGGTGACCTGCCTTGCTGTTTGCTGCCTGATTACTCCCCAGAGGTCTACCCCATGACCCTCAAGACTTGAAGGACTGCCAGTGAATTAGCTGTCTCATGGGTGTGAACATTTGAACTCTTTATAGATTAATTAACTATTCATTTCTTATGTAGTACAGTTACTTATAAAAATATTTATGAAATTATTAGTGTTCTGGTTTTGTTTCTCTGGAGAAACCTGTCTAACATACCATGGCAAGAAAGAAAACAAACACCCCTCACCGCATTACATCACCACAAAAAAAACTGAACTCCTTGCCATCAAATTTATTCAAATTCATCAAAAGACTATATTTCTATGACTGCAATTCTTTATGGAATCAGACAGTCTTCTCTTTCTCTATCACAGTGGTTGGTAGGTTTGAATTCCACATGCATCATCAGAATTCCATAGAAGAGCTATAAATTGGTATAAATTCACAGTTATGCTACCCAACTAGGGAGGGAAATTATTAGACATACACAGAAACATTACTGCCATCTCCTATAAGATCTCCTACATGGCCTGGAAACTGCAAATTTCAGAAAGAGGAGGAGGAGTTGTTTCTTAGTCTAGATGAAGGAGAATAGATGGCTGAAAGAGACAAATGCTGGCACCGTAAGTCAAACATGCCAGAAACTGAATAGATGACAACCTAACTAGATGACAATCTGCTCATTTCAATTTTCCCTTTCAACACGAAGGGATTTCCAAAGACTCAGTCACCTGTTCCATATACTGGTTCATTTAGCAGAGTTCTTAAAAAACACTGATTTAGAATTTAAGGCTACTCAGAGGTAGCCTTAGAGTTGGGAAACTTACTAACACTTTCCCCTTTCTCATTAAGATCCATTTTTGTATATACCTCTTGAACTATAAATTGCTAGCTATTCAGTTCATATATGTCATTTACATACCACTGCATTGCTAAGAGGAACCAAAGTACAACAGAGGGGAAAGAAACATGCATGAAAAGGACCTTTGGTTCTGTAAATGGTCTATAATTTATAAAATTTTATAAGGTGAAAAATGTATTCAATAAAAATCCCCTTTAGGAAAAGAAAGAGAAAAAAAGACAGTGGGAACTGGGGAACAAGACACTAATCCACCAAGGGGAGAGCATTGTTTTTATCTCCAGGGGAGAGAGAGAAAGGAACCAGATTTTAACCTGGTGCACCACAACACGAATGCAACACACCAACATGCAGCAGGGAACAAAGAGAGGTCTGCAGGGGCTGGACCCAATTCTGTGGACCAACCCCCACTCCCATCCCACCCCCTGAAGACTTTGGGACCAGAGCATGGAACCCCATCAGACTCAACTGGAAAACACTCAAAGGTCAACAGACCTGGAACTATATGGAGGATTTTCTCTTTTTTTTTTTTTGTCATTATTTTTTGTTGCTTTCTTTTGTTGTTTTATTTTGCTCTGTCTTGTTTTTGTGCTTATTATTGTCTCTGCATGTCTATCAATATAAGATAGGCAGGATAAACCATCCAGAGGAGAAAACAAGGGGACTAATGTTGGGGGGGGGGGGCAGAACATGAGAGAGGGATAGGTAGGGGAAAGAAGTGAGGTATCAACCAACCCAGAGACAAAGGAACAAGTGATATAAAACTGATGGGGAGGAGGGTGTAGGGCTGCCTGGTATAGGGGCTTGATGAAGGGCAATGTAACCGAGAGGAATTACTGAAACTTAAGTGAAAGCTGAACATGATATGGGACATCATGCTTTACAAGAGGAAAGCAAAAGGAAATAGAGGAAAGGAATAGGAGGGAAAGGGCATTTATAGAGGTGAAAGTACAAACATGCATATATGTAAATACATATATCGATAGGGAAATAGAGCGATGTACAGGTTTTATATGTTAAGTATTAAGGTAGCAGACATCTACTTAAGTACTCCCTCAATGCGAGAAAACCCCTCTGTAAAAACATTATTTGTTCGAGTGGGGTTTTTGGTGGTGGGGAGGGGATACTTTGTTGAACTAGCAGAGCTGTGGAATACCCATTAAGGATTTCCAGGAAACTGTGACAAGGAAGATAGTCAAGGAGAAGACCATAATTATATAATGTCATTGCACTCAAGTTTTAATATTTGGTAAGAAAGAATTTGATGTGTGTGTATGCGTCTGGGTATGTATGTGTGTTAGCAAGACTGGGTTTATTGTGATATGTAACAGCATATGTGAAAAATTGAACATCTTTTTCTGGGAGTGAATATCAATGTGAGTTGATGTTTCCAGATTACAGTTATCCAATAGTTCTTCTAAAAGATAAGCTTTGTATAAGTGATGGGTATGGGTGAGTTATGGACATAGAGGATTGAAAGAGGGCCATTAGAGTGTAGTAGAAGTAGTACTCATATCCTCATCTAACTACTCCAAGAGCATAATGAACTATCACTTACTTGTACTGAGTTATCCCTCAGTAAATATCTGTGATCTAAACCAGTAAGAACCACATGGCCTATTAAGACAAGCTTGTTCTTTATTTTACCTCAAAATATTTGCATATAAAAATGAGAAGTAAATTGTAGCGATTCCAAACCAAAAGATATCATACAGAATTTTTGTCACCAGATACAACAGTATGAGATTAGAGATGTTTTAACTGCAGGAAATTCTTCTCTCACCAACAGATAATAAAGTTAGAGATAAAGATTTGAAATGTGTAGTGAGCTGTGTATTTTAAGAAGTTGTTCAATAGTTTGCAATTGTATAATGTCTTTAGTCTATGAAAAAGGTCTTTTGCTGGCAAAGAAATTGACTCAGAAGGTTGTCATAAATCACTCTATGCAGCATTCTAGAACTGGGGACTAGACTTTGACCTTAAGGCTGCTATGCTTTCCATTAATTACAGCTAATTTCTACTATAGACTTAGACTTAACAGAGATTATCCCCCTTCCATATCTACTGTCTTTATGTGCTAAAATTATGCTAATTTTAAAAAGAAAAAAATCCTCTTCCATTTTCTCTGCTTCAAAAATTCTCAAGACACAAGCTACTTCTATTCATTGACATTAAAACTTTGTCTCTCAAATGTATATTTCACAAGGATTGGAAAAGCCGAATTCTCTAGGGTGGGTTGCATTATTCAGGTTGCCTGAAAGGGAACAGAAAACTACAATACTCTCTTTGAAATAAATACCTATAGCAATTTCTATACACATAGAAGTTATTTAGCTATACCATAAAATAATGCTAAGCAATCTGCTTAGTAAGGTGAATCTCCTCAGCAAACAATGAAATACAAACATTTCCTACTGCAGCTTCCTATGTCTCCTGAAATTAAATTAGATGGTATCTTTTTGTTATATGAATCTTCTACCAATTCAACTGTGACCAACAGAAATATTGATCTAATATAGAGCAAGCAAGCTAATATATTTGAACTATTGTTGACCCTGAGTTACTTCTACTAAAAACATATATTCTTTATTAATTTATTTCTCATCTTAACTTATGAACTATAGTCTACCAGTTAGGATTTCAAGAAACAAAGCTTTACCCTGTTTTCTTATGGTATGATCATTCTGCTGAAGAATGAATAAACAGTAAAGTTCAATGTTTGCTGTGTTCATATGTGCCTGGATCTACTTGTCCTGTCTTGGAAATTGCTATTAGCTCTATGTTCCCTGCTCCCATGACACTGGCTGTCAAAGTAAATTTGTAGTACTGAGAGACACCATTAGAAAGCTCGGGACAGGCCTTGCTGAGCATATATAGATACACTTGCATACTCATTAAGTTAAACTTTTGCCAAGAACCTATTAACCAATACTAACGAACTGCTGTTTTCCATTTAAAACACCATTAGTTTCCTATGGTTTATTTTTCAGGATTTAAGCAGAAAAGGTAGCATCATGTGGTAAGAAAAGGTGTTGCTCTGCTGGAAACCCATAGGTCCCTGGAGGACTTGAACATGGCATTGGTGTGTTCTCTACACTTCTGGAAGTAATTGAATATTCCAAATATTTAGTATTCCATGAAATACAGAAAGATTTTAAGGCAATATCATTGCTTAAAATTTCTGGATAATTTCAAGCTTGTTTTTTGAGGATTTTTTTCCCCAAAAGACTTTAAAATCATGACTGTGATAGTTTGGGGTTTTGTGCAAACATGGCACCTGTAGGATGATATCGGTGGAGTTTAGCCTCTCAATCAGGTCCCAGTCTGAGCACCTCCCTTGGAGTGCAACTGAGATATATGGTTCTCTGGAAGCCAGCCTCCCCCACCCCTCTCTTTTTGGCTTGGCTTTCCTTGCTGGACACCCAGAGAGCTAGCAGAGCTCAGCCATGTTTTTCTCCACACAGCTTTGTGTCCCTTCCTAAGTGGTCTACCTGCATTCTGCATCACTCCCTGTGACTGTGCAGATTTAGAGAGGGACTTATGGACCATTACCAGACTTCTGGACTAGAGTTGGACTGGCCTGGGATATGTTCTTGATAATTATATACTTATTTCTTGATATAAAGCTCTTTCTTATACATATTTGAGGGTCACTGAATCTGTTTCTTTAGTTAACCTGCCCTAAGAAGATAATGAGATAGAAATATCCAACAACTCTCACTCTATACATTAATAGATTAATGAAGAGACTGCCCTCTGTGTTTTTTAAGTTTTTCTTTAGGTAATTTTAAATAATTGGTAGCTTTAATACTTTTTAATTGCAAAGTCTCTTCAACAAAAACAGGATCAGCAAGTCTAGTTTTTTTTTAAGCATTTTATTGAGGGTTTATACAATTCTTTCACCACCCACATTGTGTCAAAGATATTTGCATATTTGTTGCCATCATCATTCTCAAACCATTTGCTTTCTACTTGAGCCCCTGGTATTAGCTCCTTTCCTCCTCGCCCCCCAACCCCATGAACCCTTGATAATTTATAAATTAATTTTTTCATATCTTATATGGTCTGATGTCTCCCTTCACCCCCTCCTCTAAGTCAACTGATAATGAAAATGATGTCAGTTAGTTGAAAAGAGATTTCTGATCTAAGAAGAATAAGATATGAAATATTAAAGTGTCAAGAAAACTGGATTTTGTTGTTTTCACTTAAAATAATTTCATTGGCACATATCATACAATTAAATCATGAGACGAGATCAAGAAGAGTTGTACAATCATTATCACAATTTTAGAACATTTTCTTCCTTTCTATACTCATTGTTATTAGTTTCTTATTTCTCCAATCTCCCCTGCCACACCGCCATGCCTCTACAGATTTATTTATCCTGGATTTTATATACAGAAAGACACACAAACAAGCAAACAAACAACAAAAACCAATTAGCAACAATAACAAAGTAAAACATAGAAAACCTCAATCAAAAAGAAAGTGGAAGATATTAAAAACTAGGACAAACTTAAAATGGGTCAAAAAGGAGATCAAATAATAAGATGTTAAATTTTAATAACCTAATTGCATGTGTGATAATCCAATGTCCAATGCACTCTCTTTGGTAGCAGGACTATTCATTTCTTTAAGCAATGCTAAGCAGGTATTCAAGGAAGGCTTAATCCACAATCCACTTGTATTTCCCTTAGACATTTTTTTTTCTTTTTACTGACACAATGTTTAAATGAGTCAAAATGCAGATTAAGTGGTAAGGTATTCCATTGTAACTTCAATATATCTTCCACAATTGATTTTATGATGCTCTTTTTGCAATAAAGAAGCTTTCCACATTCCTCAACTGGAGTCAGTGTAGTCACTTGAGCATCCACTGTCATCCATAGTCTTGAGAAAACCAAGTGTTCACTGTTGAAGCACCGATACCATTCCTTCCTTTGACTATCATTATATTACTTATTATATCTATGGATTCTCTGGATCACACAGACGGATGTGCTTTCTCCATGTGGATCTAGTTGACACGCTGCTTATGTGGCTTCATGCTTGAAAACGAGCCTTCAGGCCCCTCAGATGCTATGCTTTCTGATAGCTGAACACCATCTAGTTTCTTTGCCACCTTTTGCTCCAGCACCCAGATCTTCAGTGATCTCTTCAAGAGGGCGAGCATCAAGCAGGGCCATGCCATAAGAACTAAGCATTCTTAGGCTGGGGCTAGAAATAAGGGCAAGCCCCAAATAAAATGGGATGTTTCAAATGATACACCCTTTGTAATCGAATTGCGGGAACCATGATGTTAAGTTAGAGTGCCTCAATATAGTTTATTTCTAGCAAAGAACATGAAAATGGAAAATTTTATGTCAATTATATTCTTCAGTAGAAGAGACAGCAAACACATAAAACAAACAGTAGATTATAAAAGTTGAAGGACCCCAAGATATCCTAAAAATATTTCTCAACAACAGAAATTCTTTAGGGGAAGAAGCACATGTAATAACACTATCCCAGTAAGTTTGTTTTTATAGTATTTTGGCTTCCTTTTTAATCTATTTAAAACTGTTATTTTCATTTCTTACAGAACTTTAAGCACTACTTTTTCCAAATGTGAAATGAGAGAGTAAATTGCCATGCACTAATCAGGGAGAAGGTTGTGTCAGAGCACTGTATAGGACTTTAGAGGTGGGCGGCATGTCTGACTTCTCTCTCAGAGCAATCAGACTCAGGGAGATGTGGAGTGGGATTCTATCTCCTTGGTGCACCCAGAGAACACCAGACCTGGCCCCCACATCAATTTCTCAACAGGAGTCAGAAGTGAGATTCGTTGCAATGGAAGTATAATGCTTTGTAAAGAGAAATAAGGAAGAAGCATAAGAAGTGAACATTTTTATTCGTCTACGATTACTTTGGTTGTTACTTTAACAGGAGAAACCGATATATGCGATGTCAAATGCAGCTGAGGAGGGAAACCTGTTTCTAGAGTGGCCTAGGGCAAAAGCCATTCTGGTTAAACAAGAAGCTGGGGGAGTGGTTCTCAGCCTTCCTCATGTTGCGACCCTTTCATGCAGTTCCTCATGTTGTGGTGACCCCCATCCCCAACCATAAAATTATTCCCATTGCTACTTCATAACTATAATTTTGCTACTGTTATGAATCATCATGTCAACATCTGATATGCAGGTTATATTTTCATTGCTAAAATTGAGCATAATTAAACATAAGTAAAGCATGGTGATTAATCACAAAACAATATGTAATTATTGTGGAATATTTATGTGTTTTCCGATGATCTTGGGAGACCCCTGTGAAAGGATGGTTTGACCCCAGCTTGTGGTCCACAGGTTGAGAAGCCCTGCCAGAAGCCTAAGGGTAGGCACCTTTCTAAGGGTAGGCACCTTTCCATGGGCGAGTCCAGGGTGGAGAAGGGAAATGTGAATGTGTTTTCAAAAGTGTTATAAAGGAACCCTGGTGGTAGAGTGGGTTGGGTTGGGCTACCATCCTCAAGCTCAGCAGTTTGAAACAACCAGCTCCTCAGCTGCTTGGGAGGAGGAGGGGCCTCTCTCTGCCTTAAAGAGTGACTCAGAAACTCTCGGGGGCAGCTCTGCCCTGGGACGGCGCATCCACTCAATAGCAGTGAGTGTGAAAAACAGATTAGGTGTTTTTGTAGGATTTTATATTTAGCCGAGTCTGCTGTGGAGAGTGCTTTTTCCTAGCTAGTGTGGTAAAATAGACACAGATGTGTGATAGAAATGAATGCTGGAAATTTAAATTGGAAAGTGAGAAGATTGAAACCTCAATTCAGCTCATCCTTCAGTGGGTTTGCTCAAAGGGAAGCTTTGAATTGACCCAAGAAATAAACTTTTTGTTGTTTTATAACAGTGTAGAGGCTGAGGTCTTTGTAGAAAAGTAGAGCCCCATGCAGAGACTCCAGCATCCTTACATGTGCATTGGACAAGACAGGTAGACCCATCCGGAATGAGGTAATGAAGTTGTAGGTTGACAAGTTTTCATGGGTCTTTTTATTCTGAAGATCAAAGGGGCAAGGAAGGCTCCCAATTGGATAGTTCATTCTTTTCCTGATGGGTCTGGAGTAGAGAGCTTGAGTAAAGATGCTGGTATGGTTATACAATTAAGGTATAATTAATTGTTTGCAGTGTTAATTGTGATGAAATTAGAAAACAATATGATTTGGGAAGATGTATTTGAAAGAGGAGGCGATAACTCTTCATGTCAGAAAGACTAGAAAAGCCAGAGGATGGCCTGTTGTGAAACAACACCGTGAGATTGTTTGATATGGTTCTCAAATTCAGTCTTTGTATCTTCCACCCAGTGACGGGGTGGGATCACACAGATAAGATGTGGAGGATTCTAACTTGGGGATTGGTCAGATTTTCCATTCCACTGAGTATCAAAGGGGGTCCTCTAGGAAATAGAGGTATTCCATGATCATCAAGAAAGAAAAGACACCAGCAGAGCATGTTTGAGATTCCTGCCTGAAGTGGTCGAGGCCGTAGAGGCACCAGACACCAGCACTGAGACCATGAGTGAGGGCAGAGGAGCAGCATGGAGGCCACCAGACAATGTGATGGACTTTTTCCGGCCTACTGAACAAGGAAAATCAAGTGCCTTTCGACAGAAGGCAAGCAGTTACGTGGTTAAGAGACTACAGGTCAGATAGAGAGACATTGATGGCATGGCTGACAAGAGGCACTGATGAGGATAAATGGGCTGTATCCATTTATTGCATTTTGATCTTGTCTTGTAGAGGTCAGTTAACGTCTCTGATAAATCTCTACTATCACAAGGATTGTCTGTGGGTTCTGAGGTGACCATTACAATGGATTATTGAACCCAGTAAAGCAATAGAGTGCTGTGGAAGCTGGGACAATGGTTGGTGTCGGAATAGGATAAAGGTGATACAGGGCAGAAGCACATCTGACCTCGGATTTCGAAGAATTATCCTTAAGAAGACGTGGTGTTGGATTCTTATTGGGTGTAACCAAAAGAAGTAAGACCTGGAATCCAAGCCATTTCCTCAGCAGTGAGAGGGAAGGCAGAGAAAATGAGGAGCAAAATACTATGGGAGTGTATGTCAACCCACAGAGAAGAGCCTCCCTATGTATTCTTTGTATTTCCTTCTTTATGTAACCCAGCACAATGTTAGGCACATTTTAAGAACTTAATTAAGCATTTGGTGGTTAGCTGAATGAATGATAAAAGCCTTATGAATAGCAAATATATTTATAAAAGGGAACAATTAAAATCAGTGAGAAAGGACAAAACTAATTGTGTGAAAGTGGCAGATGGTCGATAAAGCTGTGAAGTCTTGAAGTCTGTAAACTTGCAGAAGCATTACATTTTAAGGACAAATGTCAGCGATCAAGGGACCAAGGTCTAGCGAAGGAGACATAGTCTGCACAAATGATCATCTCCCTGAGAACCCAAAAGCTCTCCGACAGGCCAACTTAATTAGGAAACTTGTTTTAGAACCACAAAATATGTCCTAATCTTTCCACTGAAGAATAAAGACCATGATCCACAAAAGCACCTACACGAGTTCTACTGGTGATTACCGTGCTATCTTCTGAATTATTCAGAGAGCGGAGACTAAGTCTCCTTGAACTGACTCAGCCCCCAGCACTAGTAGTTCTACCAACCTTGCAGAATCCCATTAGCAGCATCTTCCACAGAAAATACCATCTGCCATGCTCCTCTTGGAAAAGACGAAGTAAGCGTTTGCGATCCAGTAACTCCTGCTTCCCACCCTGGGAGTGCCCCTCTCCTGTTTCCTTCAAGTGACACTTTCGTATCGTTTCACTTGCATTTGATTGAATCCATTTCTACAGAAAAGGCCCTTGACAATGTGCCTGGGAAGTTTATTGGCCTTCACCACAGGCGGCCAATATCCCTTCACCTCTACAGAAAGAAAAATACTCCAAGATGAACAATACAAGTTGGGAAAATTGATTAATCTATGCAAGACTATAATGTGGAGGAGAGGATGCAGGTACTTAACACAGGACAGAAAAATGTGATTTTGAAAGTCAGCTATGTGTGACTCTGTTGTTTTACTTTCTTTTACCTTCAAATATTTACACTTTATTTTGCTCATTTTTTGTTGTTAACATCTATCGAAAAGCAGCATAAAATCAGACAAACCCATAGGCTATTTATTGGTGAAAAGACTTGAATGAGAATGTTTGCTCTGTCTGTTATTTCTCTAACACCTTAGTTTCTTGACACTGAAAATGACCCCAAAATCCACTCCACCAACTTGTAGTGCAAATTGAAAAAGAGGCACTAAAATGCTCAGATAGGAAGAAAAGAGGAAATGTGAGCATATACAACTACTTATTTTGAATATTTATATCTACCCACATAGAGAAGTATGGATATATTCATCTTCTCTGCAAGAGAGAGGTGAAACCATCTGCCCCTGTAAAGACATGGAAACCCAGGGAAACAAGTCTAGTCCGTCCAAATAAGGTCATTATGAATCAGAACAACCCTGACAGGAGTAGTTTGTAACTTTGCTGCGCTTTGGTGGTGCAGCACTCTGCTGGTAACCAAAAGGCCAGCCAGTCAAAGCCACCAGCTGCTCCACAGGAGAGAAATGCGCAGTCAGTGCTTCCTCAATGATCACAGCTACAGAAACCATACGCCGAATGGAGCATGTGTACCATGTCCCATAGAGCTTTCTTTGAGTTGGAATTGAATTGATAGCAATGGGTTTTAGATTCTTTTTCCATCTCACTTTAAAAGAAATAATGAAAAAGTCATTTTTTACAACTAGGCCAGGAGATAAAGGGATATCAAAAGGTCTCAAAAAATGATGCTTGACATCCTCTTGTGTTCAGGAAAGAGCTGGTTCTAATCCTTTTCTCTCAAAGACTGGCTTTGATTGGCTCTTATTAGGAACTTTGTTCTCAATTTGGTAAAGACCAGATTTGGATACATAAAAATCATGTCCTTAATTACAACAAATGTAATAATTCTCACTTTAATCCCCTTTCTTTATTCTCAATGTAAACAATGAACATCAATGCTAATGTTTTGTCCTGGATTATAGGTTTTCTTAAATAATTTCTGACTCTAGTTTTCTGCCTGTCCTTCCTATATACTGTGGCCAGATTGATTTTTTCCAAATCATAGTTGGAGTTTTGTAGCTCCTTTGATCAGACACCTTCCATATATCTCCAGTGACTATGAAAGTAAACCTCAGCACCTCAGACAATCATTTTAAAACATCCACAACCTAAACGGCCTTATTCCTCTGAGCATCAGTCAGACAAAGCACTGGTCTACAAAAAATGACCACACGTAGTCTTTTGTTTTTTCTTTCCCTCCAAATGTGAATGTCTATCCTCCCAGCTTTACACAATTCATTTTCAGCTCAAATGACTTTGGAATCCCTCATTGTCTCTTGCTGAAAGTCACCACTCCACCCTCTGAATTTACATACCCTTCCCTTATACCAGTGCGTGTGGACCCCTGGAGAGACAAGGACCATGTCCTCTTTGTTTTTATACCTCAGTGTCTCTGATAAGTCTTCATAGACTATAGCAGGATTTACGGGGTGGTGTTTAGCAAAAAAAAAAAAAAAAAGAAGAGCAAATTTAGAAACACATTTCTATGAAAGAAAACAACAAAATACATATTTAATCAGCCAGAGTCAATATATTCTCTCTGAGTCCCTCTGTGTAGCTGGCTATTGAGCATGAACACACCTTTGTTAGGTTTGGAAATTTTCTCACATATGAAAAAGGAAGAGTCTACCACCCACTAGTAAACTTAAAAGAAAATGGTTTTCCTTGACATTGCTCTAGTAACAAAAGCATGAGCAAGCCCCTAACCCTACTTCGCCAAACAGTTGGAGTCACTCAAGACTTTGCCTGTAGCCAAGACCACGAAGAAGGCGGGAAAGAGGAGAATCTATTGTGGTGCAATAATAGCAGCAACCCAGAGTTCCCAGGAGCAGCAATGGCATTGAAGCCAGCAGGGCAAGCTGCAGCAGCTCCAGTGTTCAGCACTGTGGCAGTGAAGCCCTCACCAGAGTAGTAATTATGATACTGACTGGGTTTCCAGCACCCCAGCTCCATTTCTGAAGCTAGTTCTCTACATTCTTAGTAATTCTGTTAGCTATGCAGTCTCCTTTCAGTAAATCTATGTTCTGTTTAAGTCAACCAGGATCATATCTTGCTGCTTTTTACAGCTCATCTTGACAGAAGTCTCCAGCTTTGCAAAGTGGTTCAGCAAACTCTTCTACCGCAAAACAAGATTCTCTTGCCTTGATTTACATGTTTGCTATTCCTTATCATTAAAAGTTAACAGCCCTACAAGCTACCTTTATTAATTTTAAGGCAAACATGTTTTAAAATCATATTGCATGTTGATCTCTATGAATAAACTATCATTTATTTCTGCTAAAC
Organism: Nesogale talazaci; assembly: GCA_004026705.1. Lineage (NCBI taxonomy): Eukaryota > Metazoa > Chordata > Mammalia > Afrosoricida > Tenrecidae > Nesogale > Nesogale talazaci. Next base: position 33,136 of record PVJH01001175.1, on the reverse strand, counting down.
AAATCAGTCTAAATTAGAGCTTGCCAAGGTGTTACCAGTCATGCATTTGAATTCCCAAGTAAGCCAACATAGAAAAAATACTTCTCTTAATTGAATGCTCTCAGGATTGGATCACTTTCATTTGTAGATTTAAGAAAATACTAGCAAAAATAATCATTTATATCTTCATATGCCTTTGACATCAGAATTCCCCTAGCAGTAGTGTCACCAAGCACTTTTATCTCAATGAATCCACGTACTTTATATGTAATCTATGTATACATCTCATAGTTTATAGTTAGGATCATGGATTCTGCAGCCAGACTACCGGGGCTCAAACTCCAGGATGTAGAGAGACCTCAGGCAAGCAGCAGTTCTCTTGAGTTTCCTCAAATGGAATACTAAAAGGATTGAGGTGAGTTATATATGATACATATACAATAATTGAAACTGCACTTGATCTAAATTTGCTTTTCATGTGGTGTCACAGTTGGCTCCGATGCATAGCAAGTTAATGCCCAACCGAAGGAACGCCATGGTTGGAAGCTAGCTTGTCAATTGTTCTGCTGTTTGAGGCCATTGCTGCAGCCGTTGGGTCCAGGCATTCCCTCAAGGTTCTTCCTCTTCTTTTCTGTTATGAAGCGTCACGTCCTTTTCCAGAGATGCCTCTCCTGAAAACATGTCCCGAGTAGTATCGTTGAAATATCTGCTTTTATTATAGTCTAAAATTGGGCCCACAAAGGCAAATTATCATCTTGTTTTCATAGTGTAATGGTTGGTCCAAATCCATCAGCCACTCCACGGGAGGAAACTGAGACTGTTCTTATAAAGATTTGTAGTCTTCAAAGTGCCATCGAGGGTCACCAGCAGTTGGAGTTGGCTAGATGACAGTGAGCTTGGGGCTTAGGCGAACTTTCAGAATGCATATCACTTTTGCTACTTTGTTGCAGATGCTCTCAAGTTGGTTCTGACTTGGAGCAATCCTACATACTAACCGGTTCACTGTAATCCTCAAAATTGTTGTTTTATGTAAACCCATTGTTGCGCCACTGTGTAAATCTACCTCTTGAGAGTCTTCCTCTTTTTCACTGACTCTCTGGTTTTACCAGGCATGATGTCCTTTCTTATGGACTGTTCTCTCCTGATAACATACCCAAAATACATGAGACAAAGTCTCAATATCCTTGCCTCGAAGGAACAGTCTAGCTGTACTTCTTCTAAGATGGGCTTGTTTGGTTCTCTGGCAGCCCAGGGCACTTCCCATATTCTTTGTGAACATCATAATTTAAATTCATCAATCCTTGTGCAGTCTTCCTTATTCATTGTCCTGCTATCACAGACATCTGAGAAGATTGGAAACACACATTAGTCCTTGAAGTGACATCCTTGTATAGCAGGCTTTTATATAAATCTTGTATCGCAGCTTTGGCCAAGGCAACTTGTTTGATTTCTTGACTGATATTTTCATGAGCATTGCTTGTGGATGAAATTGTTGATAACTCAATTTTCTCTCTGTTTATCATGATTTTATCTAATGGTCTAGTTCTGAGGATTGGTGTTTTCCTTTACATTGAATTGTAATCTATACTAAAAGCTGAAGTTTTTTAACTTCATTACCATGTGCTTCAAGCTCTCTTCACTTTCAGCAAACAAGGCTGTATCACCTGATAGCATGAATGGTTAATAAGACTTCATCCAATACTGATAGCACATTATTTTTCATATCGTCTATCTTCTCTGCTCCATATACAGACTGAATAAGTAGGGTGAAAGGAAGCAACCTGATGCACATTTTTACTTATTTTAATCCATACAATATTTCTTTATTCTGTTCAAGCAAGTGATTCTTGGTTCATGTGCAGATGCTGCATGAATACAATGAAGTGTTTTAGAATTCCCACTCTTCTCAATGATATCCATAGTATGTGATGATCCACACAATGAAATGCTTTTGCATAGTGAATATAACACAAGTAAACATCTTTCTGATAATTTTTGCTCTCAATCAAGATGAGTCTGAAGTCAGTAATAACATCTTTTGTTCCATATCCTTTTCTAAATCTAGCTTGAATTTCAGACCAGTTCCTTGTTGATATACTGCTGTAACTTGTTGCATTATCTTCAGCAAAATTTTACTTGAAAGTAATCTAATAATATTTTTTGGTAACTTACACACTATTTAGTCACCTTTCTTTGGAATGGTCACAGATAAAGATCTTTTCAGTCAGCTGTCTGAGTAACTGTCCTCCAAATTTCTTAGCCTAGACCAATGAGAGGTTCCAATACTTTATCAGCTGTTGACAATATTTAATCGATATTATGTTAATTCTTGAAGCATTGTTTTTTTACTAACCAGTCACTAGCTGTTTTTAATTTGAGTGCATCACTTTCTTCTTAGTAGAAGTATAACAACCCTATTTGCTGAGAAGTTAAATAAGATAATTAATGCAAAATACTTTCCACAGGGACAAGTCAATGGAATGCATACAACAAATCTTGACTAATGTTAGTCAAGAAATGTCACTCTGATCTTCCCATGGGAAATGCCAAAGTTGTATGTCAGACTCATGCCTAGGTTTTTTTCTCTAGGTGACAGCATGCGAGCCCTGGGAAATTGAAGATTGAATTTGCCCTGCGTTGAATCCACAGAAGCATCTTAACAATTTTCCCAGGAAGTTTAGAAAACCTGGATTGTTTTTTATCTCTGCATAACCCTTACTTCCCCAAGATGCCCTAAGTCTGATATATCTCCAAATTCAAATTGTATGATATAATTTTTTTCCACTTTTCCCTTTTCAAAAGATTTTAGGAACCATTTCTAAGCATAACCACTTCCTCATGGTTAAGTCCTCTTTGAAAAATTGACCTGCATTATATATTCCCTGTCCTCCAGACACTAAGTCATGGATAATAACATGATTTGACTGTCACTGAAGCAAAGATGTAGAGATATACTGACCTCAGGTAAAAATAAGAAAATTGAAAGTCATCAGTTTTTCATTATGAGCAATCATTCTACTTACACCTTCCCTATTTAGGCATCTATTATCCTTGTTAGCAATTCAAGGACAGCAACTATATCATATTATTCATTGCATCCCAGAATTTAGCACAGCACTTGGCATACCATTTGGAACTCAGGAAATGTTTGCTAACTCAAATTAAGCTTTAGACGGCAAAATGTGATCTGATCAGATGCTCTCATCGTGAAAGTTGTTAATCCATGCGACTTTGGAAGCTAAATTAACTTCATCCAAGAGAGTATTATGTTGCATAATAAACTAAACCTGACAGGCATTCCCAGTGCAAGCACCAATTTAGAATTATTTACTTAGAAAAAAATAAATGACAGCTGCCAACCGCATATGTGTGCCACCTGTGCAACGCTGCCTTCCCAGTGTCTGGATGTGCATTGGCTATAGTCATAAGGATAGGGAAGAATAGAGAAGTCAAGGATCTGAGCACTATTTACCCAATGCCCTATTTGCAATATAGCAAAACTTGGAGCCTGGGAGGAAGAGTAAATTGGCATACTTCACAAATTAGTACCTGAACTAAAACTAAGTAAGATTCATACTTTTTCTGGTCTTTCTACAATACCTGATAGGTTGTGGTAGTTGTCACTGTCATGGACCTGAGTCAGGTCAACCTGAGGGTAGAATGGCTTGACTAATAGTAGCAATGTTTACTGTATGCATTCCATTTGCTAGCCTCTGGGCTAAGTACTTGGCATCCACTGTGTTATTAAATTCTGGACAGTAGAACTGTTCCATCAAGTTTTCAGAAGTAGATCACCAGGTTCCGCTTCCAAGACACCACTTTGTGGGTTTGAATGCTACTCTTTAAGGAACTACCAAGAGCAAACTGTACTTACAAATCTATACTTAAGGGCTGAGCCCCGGTGGAGTAAGTGGTTGAGTGCAGGACTGCAGCCCGTGGGCTTGGCGGTTCAAATCCAGCGGCAGCTCTCAGGAGCGGCACTGGGTAGTGCCCATGACCACCAGAGGCAGTGATTGCCCCCCCCCAAAAAAAAAAACAAAAAAAAATCTATACTTAAGAGATAATCACTAAAGATACTATCTTGCATGCAGTGTCTATTGATTTTTTCAGCTGGAATTGAAAATTGAAATTCTCTCCATGTTTTTTTTTTGGTGGGGGCATCACTGCCCTCCATGGGATTAGGAGGCCCAGCCTTGCTCCTGGAGAGCTGCTGCTGGATTTGAATTACCAACCCAATGGGCCACAGTCCCGCACATAACCACTACGCCACCGGGGCTCAGCCCTCCTCTCCATGGTTTTAAAAGAGGATGCATACCCAGGACTTACATCTATGGATTCTGATAAGGGAACTGGTGCTTATGGACAATTGGATCCATTGCCAATTTTAACAATAATCATTTTTAATATTTTATAAATGACCCCCCCCAAAAAATAATAAAAACCCAAAGGAGCCCTGGTGGTGCTGTGGATTCAGCATTGAACTGTCCACCACAAGACTGGCTATTCATTTTCTTTTTTGTTTGTTTGTTTGTTTGGGGAGCATCATGCCCTCTGGTGGTGGGGGTAGGAGGCCCAGCCTTTGCTCCTGTGGAGCCACTGCTGGAATTGAGCCTCCATCCCAGGGGACCGCAGTCCTGCACACAACCACTAAGCCACCGGGGCTCAGGCAGCTATTTACTTTCACTAGCTGTCATGCAGGAGAATGCTGAGGATGTGCTCCCATCCCTATTTATAGTCCAGGAAACCCTATAACGTCACAGTCACCCCAAATGCACTGTGCAGTAGTGGATTCGGATTTATTTAGAAAAGCACAACCAGAATTTCTTTTTGTTACAAGTGGTTAAGGACGCAGGAATCATCATCAACCCAAAACTACTTCCATGTACCCCATAAAGTATAGGTACTGCATGAAAAAGTGCTATCTCCTAAATTATTCTGTTTAACCTGAAGTGAGTGGTTCTCTTTACAAAGACATCTTTTGACAAATCGAGGAAGATACTCCAAACTCAGTAAGCAGAGGCCCTAAGGGCCATGAATTAGCTTCATGTTAAAAATTATGGTCCAAAGAAAGATGAAGAGAAAAGCATTTACATCTTTCTGGATAAAGGAGTACCTGATATCTGAGCACTGACTAGTTCAAAGAATATTTACTGGGTACCTATTATACACCACACATTCTCCTAGGCACTCAGGATACACCCATGAGAACAGCTGGACTGTATCATTTTGCAAAGCTCTGTAATATAAAGGAAGTTACCAGAAAAGTGATTCTGGATAAAACCATGTACAAAGATTGAAAAGAGCTGCATTGGAGAGACTCATGTTTTTCCATTGACAACTATAGAAGGCTGAGGTAGTAAGAAGTGAGAGCCATCACTTGAGAAAAGGTTGTCTTTGCTGTGCCAAGAGACTTGGAAGAAGGAACTTTTTCCTATAGGTCAGGCTTTCAAAGATTTTATTGCAAGCCCCGGATCTTGTAAAAAATGCAAATTCCCAGACACTATCCCCAGAGAACCTGATTCGATAGGTTGAAATTAAGCCCTTAGATCTGCTTTTTTAACAAGCACTGCAGGAAATCCCACAAACATGTTGAGAATTCTGCTATAGGTAAAGAGCCAAAGAAACCAATTAAGTAGGACAGACTCAGGGCAAGCATGCATTTTAGAAAGGTCAAATGACCTGGAGTTCAGACATGTGGGATCCAAGTAGATTGAGCCCCCACCCTCTCTACTACTCCCACCACCTCTCTGAGAACTCTCTCAAGTGCACAATTCCATTTAAACACTCAGCACCGACCATGAGAGCATAGAGCAGCAGCAGCAGCAGGACTGTCAACCAAGAATCCGTAATGGTGATTTAAGACGTGGATTTATCTATAGCAAACAATCATGTCTGTGGAGATTAGGGCCCAACTGGAGAAGTCCAAGGGGGGTGGGGGAGGGAGAACCCCCCGCATTTTATTGACTTGACAAATATCTCTACTCAAAATAATCAATGCAACCATCTCAAGTAAACATTGGCTTAAATATAAATATTGAAATTCTACACCCTAAAGCAAAATAAATGCTTGGAGAGTCAATACGTCTTTAAGAATTCTGCTCACTTCTATCTCACATGGGTTGGCTTTTCCCCTGCTAACGTGGTGACTATCCAGACCAATGAACTGCATTCTAACCATTAGAAAATCAACAGCCTACTGTGGCCTGCTGTGTTGTGGGATTGAGTGGGTTGCAATATTTTTAAAAGAAGGTGAGGTACTAAATCATTATTTCAATATTGTTTAAAAATTAATTAGAATGTTTCACAATTACCTAGGAATGTCAAGGTTTAATTAACCTATTTGTTTAATGGACCCTTAGTATGACCCTCTTTGTGAAAGCCTGTGGATTTTTCAGCATTTAATAGTCCAGTGGGGAGGTGGAGGAGTGGCTTCTTGTTTTTTTTATTGGAGAACTGGAATGCACTCATTGTCTTTTTATCACTTTAATCGTTCTTTGTGCTGCAGGTAAAGCATTATTAATTCATGTCCAATGAGGAATATACAAGATTTTTGACGATGTAGCAAAAAGTAGGCAATAAAAATCACCATCTTAAAGCACAAAGGAGGAGCAAGTCTGTCCTCTGGATGAAAACATATCATTCAAGCGAATTGTTCAAGAATGTAGCTTGTTTATTTTTGAATAGTCACAAAGGAATTGTCTACTTCAAATTCACTCCTTTTAAAAAATATATTTCACAATATAGACATTTTAGAAGATTCTTATCGTTGTTGTATTCCTGTCTGTGCACAGAGCAGTCTCATTTAGTATATATGCGTGCCAAGCTAGTTCACATCAGTAATGAAAATAAGATTCTCTCTCGACTCCTCCCCCTTCATTTTAGTGAGCAGTTTTCATTATGCATTAAAGCAAGGTTAGGTTTGCTTGTCAACTCTGATCTCTCATCAATTGCTCTAAAACTTCTCAGAAAACCATTTCCCATGCTGCTTGGTGAATCTTCCTAAAATTAATCTATTAAATAACACCATAGTTTCAAAGCAGTTTTAATACAAATTGAATCGATCTAAGACTAGTGTTTACTATAAACCAGGCTTCTTGTATCTCATGATAAGACCATCTCAACTGATCTCTTACTAACAGCCCATGTCGAGGAAAGTAGTCACCTTGGCCTCAAAATGTAAACAATGAAAAGCTATCTTTGCTTAGTCCCCCTTTCCTGAAAGACTTTTTATATATGCACCAAACTCTCATATCTTTATGAATAGAAAACAAAGCTGATTTCTTAAGTTCTCAAAAATATTTAAATACTATGTATGCCATTACACATTCAGAACCCGACACTGCTATTATTTCATATGGTTACCAATTGAGTCCAACAGGATTCATTTCCAGAGAATGGTCATTGTGATCTACAAAGCAAGTAAATTACTGTTTGAAAGACACTTTTTCTAGGTGACTGCGCTACTGGAAATTTTGTGTAGCTCTCCTTTGCTTAAATGACTAGGTGGAGTCTTAAAAACATTGCAAGCCTTAATAGAATTTCCAGTGTTGTCCAGATGGCTCTATTCACCTGAAAAATGTGAAGACCCACCCTGAAGAAAAATACTATTATTATGCCATTTCACAAACATGATCACAAACGATAGTAAAGCACAAAGAAATCTGATGGTGGGTTGGATGAAAACTAAGCTCTCTGAAAATACAACCGGAGCTCTTCTCCACCCTCTCTCCTGCCCTCCGGAACATGCTCTAACCCAAAATAAACCTTTCCACCTTTCCACCCTCTTAACTCATGGTAATTTTATTTTTTTCTCCTTCATCTTAGAGTCTTTTCTCACCTTCTCCACTGTCCCTTTTCCCTCTGTTTCAGGCTTATCTTTTTCCATCAAAAATCATTTTCTATGACCCTGAGTTTTCCTTTATATAATTTTTCCCATCTCTCCCTCCCCTCACTTTTCAAATGACAGGGAAATGCTCAATAAATATTTATGAATTAAATGAGTGAAGAGAAATCTGTTTCCCTATAAATCCATCTCACATTTACGCCACATTCCGATTCAGTCTAATGAACCTTCTGCACCCACTCCTCCCCTGAAACAGGCCTCCAGAGGTGTCCAAAAACTTTTTAATTTAAAAAATCCATGAGCTTTTCTTACCTTTCATTCTAGTTGACCTCTAAGCAGCATTTGACATTGCTAACCAAAACTAATTAGTAATACTCTTTAAGTTTCCTTGCAATGTCCGAAAGCCTCTCTCTCTTATTTATATAACCAATTCTCCCCAAATCAATGAGTGACTCATGTTTTTTCTAGCTCTCTTTTTTACTCTACACTACCCCAATAGGAGTCCCTCGGTGATGCAAAAGATTCGTGTGCTTGATTGCTGCGAGATTAGAGGTTCAAATTCACCCAGAGGTGCTTCAGAAGAAACACCCAATGGTCTACTTGCAAAAGATGTCTATTACTGAAAATACGATAAAGCACAATGCTATCTGAGACACATAGGACACACCAGGAAGTAGAGTCAGCAATACACCATGTCACTTTAAGTTATTATCCCATCAAAAGATCTCAACAACTGACACATTACTTCCAAACATAAAATTCGTTTTACTTCCACCCTTTAGGTCTGTCGGTTTTCTAAGAGGAAGATTCACTTTCTGGCATTACCTCCATAATTACCTCCATAATTACCTCCATAATTCCCCACTGAAGTTATCATTTTGGTTCACCCACATTTTTGCAAATTCAAGTGTGCCCTGGTTTTACCTCCAACCCACCCCCCCCAATAACTGAACCCATAAAAGCTGATTCAAAACCCTGTTTGTACAAAACAGCTTTCATTATCTGCCTTCTAGCTGATCCCCAAGCCTGCCTTTCTTCGACCTCTGAACTTAATTGTTAACCATCTTCCTGGTTGCATAGTGAGCCGTGCCAACTTACCACATAAGCTAAGCAAAACCGAAAAACCAAACTCACTGCCGTTGAGTAACTGCAGACTGACAGTGACCCCTTGTGGGTCTACGAAATTGTAGCTGTAAACAAGAGTAGAAAGCCCAGTTCGAGAATCAAAGTTTGTATTCAAACAAGCTGCCACCTAAGTGACGCATCAACTGGATTCACCCCAAAGCAACACACCAGCCAAAGACAATAGCAAAATACAAATATGGTGAAGAGACAAGAATCAGAGCTTAAATTTGAACACCTAATTTGAAGAAGGCTTTGGAGGAGAGGCGGAACCCAAAGCCAATCTGCAAGTTATCTATTCAGATAAGCCTTCAGCAGACTCCGTCTAGTCCCAGGCAAGAGAATTGAGAAGCTCTACTACAAGACAAAGATTATTTTAAACTTGACGATGGTGAATTGAACTATGGTGTAATATGATTCTTGATCAGGTGACCTGACTCTTGCCCCAAACTGAATTTTTCTAGACTCAAGTATTTCTCTCTTTTTTCATGATAGAAATTTCTCCTCTGGATTTTAAAACATTGATGATTATCTTTTCTTTCATACACTTTCCTTTTATTTTTCTCTTTATTATTATTATTATTACTACTATTATTTTATTCTTGGCAATTTGTCTTGCGTTTGTTATTTTGTTTCCATTGGATTTTCAAGTTTGTGAAGCAAAGGAGTGGATGTATAGAGACTAATTTATGTAATGGCTTATTAGGGACACGGGTGGGGAGGGGGTGGGCATTTGGGGAGCAAACAATGAATTTGGGGAGCAGGAGGCAGCTTAATCATAACACCATTATATAATAAGCTAAGTAAGAATGGGCAAACTCGTGTGTACTTATTCCGCTATAGTGAACAATTCATATTTTTTTTTACCACATCAAGAAGTCTCCTTCTACTTCTAGTGAATGGTTAGTATCTGTCTCTTTACCAACTACACAATACCCTCCTACTAAAACAAAACTTCTTTTAAAAATTACAATCCTTGACAATGGCAGAAGAATCCCTGTTGAGTAAGCATTGGACTGCTAATCACAGATTTGGTAGTTCAAACTCACCAGCCACTCTGTAGGCAGAGGTTAGGTTATCTTCTTCCATAAAAGGTTTTCAGGCCTCAGAAATCCTATATGGTCACTGTGAGTTGGAATCAATTCAATTGAAGTGTGTGTGTGTTTATGTGTGTGTGTGTGTGTGTGTGTGTGTATGTATGTGTGATAGAATACCCCATAAGAAAACACAGAACTGGCTTACGGTGCTTATCTACTAATCTGTGGTGAAACAATTTCACTAATATGTAGCAGACACCTTGATGCAGGTTGTGTTGATACTATGCTTAAATTTTTTCAAAACTGCGTCATACTTCTTTCATTTCCCTTGCTACTATCCTGGTTTAAAATTTGTTTTGTTTTGTTTTTTGGGCATCACTGCCCTCTGGTGGTGGGAGTAGGAGGCCCAGCCTTGCTGCTAGATTTGAACCTCCAACCCAATGGGCCACAGTCCTACGCACACAACCACTATGCCACCAGGGCTCAGCCCTTAAATTTATACACTCTCAAGAGAAAATATTGTTTTATTGCTACTTGTTGTAATCGAGTTGGCTCCAACTCACAGTTACCACATATAAAATCCAATGATTGCCCACCTTTGTACCCCATGTGAGAGCATTGCCGTGGTTGAGTCCATTGCTGCAATTTCTGTGTCAATCCACCTCAGTGGAGGGTTCCCTCAAGGAGATCACTGCAAGAGTGGATGAGTGGATCTCTCTGCCTCTAAGCCTCCTTCCTCTTCAATCTCTGTTATTGTTTCTTCCTTTCTTTCTACACAATAATTGACTAAGTCCTCTGAGAATACAAGGGGTTTCAAAAGTTCATAGAAAATTGCCATTATCTTTCACTTGCATGCATTCACAGTTGTTTAAAACCCCCTCATATGAAAACTTTACCTGAATCTTTATCAGCACAATGCAGATCGCTGATTCCATTGGCGATCTTCCCAAAGTACAAATTGATTATGTACATTCAATGACCCCTAAATCTTTGATGACACAGAATAGCTAAGAAAACCCTTCTTAACTTGACACTCAAAATTGTCTGTGACTTGCCTCAAACCTACCGTCTGGTCATATCTCCCATCACGTATTTTCCACTTGCCTGTCACTCCAGCAGCACACATTTACTATCCCTTCCACTTATTTCTGTAATCCACGCTGTGTTGCCAATAGCTATGGTTTTAAATGCTTGTTTTCGATCTCTGCTGATTAAAATCCTATTTAATTTCTTGAGGCGGAACAAGTATTTGACTAAAATGTCTCCATTTCTTTTAGTAATTAGTACTTTTTCGTGGCACTCAGTGCTCAGTACCCGGTATTACAGTTAGTATGGACATGAATCTCCTCAATGTGCCTAGAAAAAACTTGTTCAATATATCTTGAATCTTCTACTATGTCTTGGCCAGTGCCACACATAAGCAAACAAACAAAGGTATTCCATAAAGCTAGCTGCTTTATCAGCCACCTCATTTTATAAGGGCATAGTTGGATATTTCCCCTCTGTTACCTTTGGTTCAAATATATGAATGTACTCTATCCACGTTAGGGTGCCTACATTCCAAAAACTCCTATAAATAGTAGATATCAGAAAAATTTTAAATGCTGTAAAGAGCATCTCAGTTTTTTTAAGCATTTGTCTTATACTTTGGCATCTTTACCCTTAAAGAGGAAAGGACTCTTGCCTGGTAAAGAATACCTATTTGGATCCCCTTGCCATGACCTTTGATTCCAGTTTCTAAGACACCAAATAACAAAGCAAAACACAACAACACTATAATGACGTCCTTCAGACCTCAACTAGTGATCTTACTTTTCCTTATACAACACAAGGTGTTCATATACCAAGGAAAATGAAAAAGAAATGCTTTCAAAATTTACTCTTTAATTTCTATTTATCTAAATATCAATATGTAGTTATTATTAGCTACCATTATATTTTCCACATTCATGGTGATCCTATACACAAAGGAACAAAATGCAATTCAATCTTGGACCCTGTCCATGATCAATATCAAATCGAACCATTGTGATCCACAGGGTTCTTACTGACTGATATTCAGAAATAAATCAAGTGTTTTTCTCATCTATTTTCCTCTGGAATTTCTGCTGAAATTTAGCACCAGTGCAAAATTGAAGTTTCCACAGAAAAAGTGTAGTGGCTCTTCCAGGTCTCTTGCATGGAAGTCAATGATTCTACCACTGAAAATGCCACAAATAAGTGAATGAAGTTACAACTAGAAATGCTCATCTACAATTTAGATATGCTCTGACAGCTGCAACAAACATGATGTGGAGAAAGAGACCTTTTTCACACCTCCAGCTGAGGCCAGGTAATTCAATCAGTGTAAACGCAGAAGCACGTGATCTCCTTTCATTGGTGAGAAATGAAATCTCTAACCTAATATTGGGAGAATTGGATTCTGTAGGTCTCACTGGAAAAGAACACCATGCTTTGTAAGGTGGAAGGGCAATGAAAAACAGCGAGTCCAAAGAGAGAAAGAGACCAGACCTCAACTGGGTGCAACAAGTCTTGATGGCAACATACCAGCATGAAGCAGCAAACTAACCCCGAGGTTTGTGAGGTCTGCCCCATCCCAGCAACATGACCCCTCCCCCATAAGAATGCACTACAGAGGACAACACAGAATATGCAAATAGGGGAGGAAGGTGGTCTGCTCAGACCACAGGGGAACAAAGTAAGAGGGAAACAGAGAGAGAGACAGGAGAGAGAGAAAGAGAGAGAGAGAGAGAGAGAGAGAGAGAGAGAGAAGACTACATCCTGGCCCACCAAACCTTGAGATCCATATTCATGTTATGAGCAACCAATGCACAGAGAGGCTCCACCACAAGACACAATGTCCCCTCACCAACCCACAGTGCTAGGGGAGACAACACTGGAGAGACAGTGCAGGAATTGTGCTTAATCTGAACCACCCCCCACCTCCAGCCCACTTCTACCTGGGCTTAAAAAACGAAGGGAACACAACAGAGTTGCAAGCGGCAAAAATCAACAACCTTTCTGAGCAATCCTGAAAATAGAGTTCTAACTGGTGGCAGGGTTTGGCGCCTCTTAAGAATAGATCAGAAAATATTCATAAGGGTCCACAGACAGACCTGGAACTATTTATAGGGTTTTGTTTTGTTTTGTTTTGTTTTTTGGAGGGTGGAGGGCATCACTGGCCTCTGGTGGAGGCCCAGCCTTGCTCCTGGAAAGCTGCTGCTGGATCTGAGCCACCAAGCCAGTGGGCTGCAGTCCCGCACTCCACCACTACAACACCAGGACTCAACCTATGGGGTTTTTCTGTGTATGTTTTTTTTTCTTTATTTTCTATGTCTGTCTATATGAGATAGGCAGGATAAACAATCTTCAGGAAAAACAAGACCAACTGTTCTGAGCTGTGTGAGGTGGGAAGACATGGGGGGTGGGGGGCGATAAGATGCATGAAAGAGAAGAGGGGAACAACAAGAGATCTGAAATCAAAGACAAGGAGGTCTTAGAATGCTTGGTGAGGGTTGATTGAGTGCAGTGTTGTTGAGAGGAATTACAGAGAGCCAAATGAAGGATGAACATGATAATGGGACAGGAGAAATGGAAATAGAAATAGAGGAAAGAATTAGGAGGTGATAGATATTTACAGAGGCATAACTATAGGTATGAATATATGTAATACATATATATAACATAGGGATATAAGTCTATGCACATATATTTATATATTAGGTATAAAAATAGCAGATGAGCATTGGGCCTCTACTTAAGACTCTTTCAATGCAAGAACTCTTTGTCTAATAACCTGGCATTCTGTAATACTTACCTCCCTGACACAATCACTGAAGACAAAATGGGTGCATAAGCAAATGTGATCAAGCTGATGGCACCCAGCTATGAGAAGATAAAGCATCTGGGGTTTTAAAAGCTTGAAGTTAAACAAGCAACTACCTAGCAGGGAAACAACAAAGCCCACATGGAAGAAGCACACTCTCTAGCCTGTATAATCTCAAGGTGTTGACAGGATTGGGTATCAGGCATCAGAAAAGACAACACAATCATATTGATACAACCAAAGAGAGTTGGTTGGAATAGAGACCCAGGGCCTATCTGTAGACAATTTGACATCCCCTCACAGAAGGGTCACAAGGAAGGAATGAGTCATCCAGTGTGCAGTATAGCAGAGACAAAATACATAACATTCCTCTAGTTCTTTAATGCTTCTTTCCCACCCACAAGAACACCCAACTATCAGGACCCTTCCAGCTAGACAGGAGCATGTAGATGGATATAATAGATAAGAGTCCTTGACACATGGAATTCAGGATAGACAAACCCCAAGGAACAGTAATGGTAATGGAGATCCAATGAGAGTAGGGAGAAGAGGAAAATGATTAATGTATAAGCCACCACACACTCTGAGGGTGGGGGGAGGAGAGGGCAAACAGCAGAAATGTGGGTGATAGGAGACAGTGAATAATGTAAGATATGAATAGAGCAATAATTTATACTTTATCAAGGGTACATGAGGATGGCAGGGTGAGGGAAGGAAGGAAAAAGAGGAGCTAATCCCAAGGACTTGAGTAAAAATAAAACGCTTTGAAAATGATGATGGCAACATATGCACAAATGTGACTGATACAATTGATGTATGGATTGTTATAAGAGCTTTAAGAATCCCCAATAAAATGATTTAAAAAAAAGAAAAAAAAAACTATCGTGGAAGCATACAAGTCTGATGCACGCCTTTCCTGGTTTTTAAACCATGCAGTAGCCCCTGGCTCTGTTTGAAAGACTGCCTCTTGGTTTATGTATAAGTTCTGCCTGCGTGCAATGAATTGTTCTGGAATTTTCATTCTTTGCAATGTTTTCCCTAGTTTTCCATGGTCCACACAGATGAATGCTTTTGCAAAGTCAATAAAGGACAAGTCAACCAAAAAGAAAAGGAAGCCCATCAAGATGTATTGACACAGTGGCTACAACAATGGGTTCAAACTTAACAACTGTGACAATGATCCAGATTTTAACCTGGGCTGACCCATATACAAAGGAATGAAATGCTACCTTGTACTAAGCCATTCTCACAATCTTTGTTATGTTTCAGCCCATTTGTGACAATTATGACAATGATACAGGACCAGCTTTGTTCTGTTCTATTGCACATAGGGTCACTTGATGATACCTAACAACAATATTGCTCACTTAACATAATGTAATAAAATAATTGGCAATGTCACTGAGCATTCTATCAAAGAAATCTTTTAAGTACATATCTTTCCATTTTCTCTACACCCCTAACCCTCACCTCTAACACACACAGTTAAACCCACTCATCTATATATAAAACTTTGTCTGGGCCTAAACTAAAAAAGAATATGAAATTTTAAATGCAGGAAGATACAAATATATATATGATCACAAATAAGAATTATCTTTCTTTTATTTAATTTTTAATTTAATTTAATTTTATTTTTTAAGGCATCATTGCCCTCAGGTGGTGGGAGTAGGAGGCCCAGCCTTTGCTCCTGGGGGCCGGAATTGAACCTCCATCCCAGTGGGCCGCAGTCCCACGCACAACCACTACGCCACCGGGGCTCAGCCCAAGAATTATCTTTCAAATTAAATGTTTTACCTAGTATGCTCTTTCTAAAAAAAAAAAGTAGAAGGTGAATTAGCTTGTATTTTGTATTAAAATATGATGGAAATTTAAAACATAAATGCAGACATTATGTTGCTTTTAGTATTAGGTACCATTGACTGGATTTTAACCCGGACCGTCCCATATACCAAAGAACAAAATGCTACCTTGTACTAAGCCATTCTCACAATCTTTGTTGTGTTTCAGCCGGTTGTTGCAGGCATTGTGCCATTCCAGCTCATTGAAAGTATTCCTTATTTGTTGTTGATTCTATTTTTATCAGGCATGATGTCCTTCTCCAAAAATCGGTCCTCCTTCATAATATGTCCAAAATATGTTAGAAGAAGCCTTGTCATCTCCTTTCTAAGCAGAATTCAAAATATACTTCTAACAAAAGAAATTTATTTGCTCTTCAGGAAGTCTTTAGCATATTCAATATCATTTGAATATCATTATTGCCAATATCATTATTCAAAGGCATCAATGAATCTTTGGTCTTCTTTATCCATTGTCCTGTTTTTCCATTCGATGACTTGGGTCAGGCATGCCTTAATTCTCAAACTGAGGTCTTTGCTTGTAAACACTTTACAAAGTTATTCTGTATAAAATTGGCCCAAAGTGTTACACCATTTGATTCCTTGGCTGCTAATTCCATGACATTTACTGAAGGTGTAGGCAAAATTAAATCCTTGACAAATACAATGTTTTCTCTATCAAGATGTTGTTTATAGTTTATCATCACACAATAGTGATTATTTTTTGCTTATTTAACACTGAGTTGTAATCCATTCTGTCTTTGAACATCAGAAAGTGCCTCAAATCCTTCTCAATTTCTGCAATATAAGTTGCACCATCTGCAGATCACAAGTTATTAATGAGTTTCCCTACAATTCTGATGCCATATTTTTCTTCATAGGATTCATTTTCTCAGATAATTAACTCGATGTACAGATTTCAGAAGTGTGTTGAAAGAATACAACCCCGGAGCACCACTTTCCTGATTTTGGAACAAGCACTTACCCTTTGTTCTGTTCAAACAATGGCCTCCTGATCTATGCATTGGTTTTGCATAAGCATAATTAAGAATTTTGTCATTCCCATTCTTTGCAATTATATCCTTAATTTGCTATGATTTACACAGTTCAATGCCATTGCACAGTCAACAAAATATAAGAAATCTTTCTGATATTTTCTACTGTAAGTCAAGAGCCATTTGATGACATCATTGATAGTCTTCATTCCCCATTTTTTTCAGTATTTCAGTATCTAGCTAGAATTTTGGGCTATTCCCTGTGATGTACTGCTGGAACACTTTTTAAATTATCGGCAGCACAATATTATTTATATATAATATTAATGATATTGCTTACTAATATCTACATTCTGTTGTATCACTATTTCTTTGTAATGGGCACGTGTGTGAGCCTCTTCCAGTCGGCTGGCCAAGGAGCAGCTGCCTTCTAAGTTTCCCGTCATGGATGTGTGAGTGTTTGTTTCCAGGGCTGCATCTATTTGTTGAAACATCACTCAGTATTCGGTCCATTCCTGGAGACTTGTTTGTCTTGCACCCAGAGGGTTGCTTTTTCCCTTCAATACTATCATTTCTTGTCCATGTTGTTAAGTGCCATCACGTTGGTTCTCACCCATAGCCACCTTCCAAACAGCAGAAGGAAACCCTGCATTGTCCTGCACCATCCTCACAATTGTTGTGCATCAACCAGTTCCTTGTGGTACGGTAACTGTGCATTGCTTCCATTTTCCTTGCTTCCCTCTTTCAGTTTGCTGTGCTGTTAAATTTTTGTCTATGGTATTTTTTTTCAGTATTGAAATTAGAGGTTTGAGGGTATTATTAATTTTTTCTTTTTCTTTGAACAGGAAAAAATGCAAAGTAGGCTTGTCCCTTTGGATTTCCTAACTCCCTGTCTTCCTATATTTCATTATACCACTTGTCTCGGACTTCTTGAGCCGCCTTTGAAACCTTTGGTTCAGCTCTCATTGCAGTTTTGTCTTCTTTTACTTTAGCTACTCTACCTATAGCTGCAGACTTCAGAGATGTTGCTGGCATCCCTTTTGCTCTTTGATTGTTTCCTCTAAACCAGTCTATTAAAGGTTAATACAGGGCTGAGCCCCGGTGGCGTAGTGGTTGTGCGTGGGACTGCAGCCCACTGGGATGGAGGTTCAATTCCAGCAGTGAGGCCGGGCCTCCTACTCCCACCACCGTAGAGCAGTGATGCCGGCCCCCCCCCCAAAAAAAAAGAACCTAAAGGTTAATACAGATATCATATCATTCCATAGTTAATCACATCTAGCAGCAGTGTATGATTGCTACCACAATCAGTTTCAAAACATTCTTTTCCTTAATGAATTCCTTGGTATAAGCTTCCTTTTACCCCCATACCCCTGCCACTGTACCCCCCAAAAGACACTTTATTCTACTTGCTGTCCCTAGAAATGCTTTAATCTTAGGTTTCCTACTGAAAAACAGAAAAGCATAACAAAAATTGAGAATGAGCCCCAATGATATAACACACTAGAGACAAATGACCTTTGCTGTCTTCATGTCTGACATTCTTGATATTATTTCACAAATAATATAATCTTCAGTCATTAATATTCAACACCTCAAACCTATTTTTGAGATGGTTTATTAATTCAGGTGTGATATATGCAAAGTTGTGATTCAGTTCTCATAAACTTGTTAAATTTACTTCAGCTTCATCTTGAATTTTTATATGAGTAATTGACGGCGTGTTCCATAGCTGATCCCAGACTTCTTATGATTGATATTAGTGAACTTCTCTGTTATCTCTTTGTACAATAAAGTCTATTTGCTTCCTGTGTATTCCATTGTGTGAGGGTCATGTGTATAGTCGCCATGTGCGTGGTTGAATAAAAAACATTTGCAATGATTAAATCATTGGTTGCTGGTGTGATTTCCATCACCAAAGCCATGTTGCTAACAACTAATTCTTTTTAGCTTCCAACTTTGCATTCCAGACATCAGATGATTATAAATGCATCTTGATTGCTCATTTGATCAATTTTTAATAGTAAAAGTTTGTAAAGTTCCTATATTTCTTCATCTTTGAGTAAAGCAGTTCGTGTGTGAATTTGAATAGTGTGGATTCGAATAATTCCACATACTGTAGGCATGCTGTTAGGGGAGACCATACTCCTGAAAAAGCAGAGAGGGAGAGGAAAAGAGGAAGGTGCCTGACAAGATAGATTGACAGAGTAGATACAACAGTGGACTCAAGCAAAAGAACAGTGGTGAGGACCGTGCACTGTTTGCTTCGATTGTCTATAGAGTCATTATGAATTGGGACTGGCTTGATGACAACTAATAACAAGAATTTTAACTGATCTTCTTGGCAGACATATAGCTATTATCCTACAATTGACACATACTTCAAGATAGATCTTGACATATTTTTTAAAGGATGGATGCAACATCATTTCGATTCAGCTTGTCATTTTTGGCATTGTAGGCCTTGTGATTGTCTGCTTCAAAATGGCCAATGTCAGTTAATTTCTTCTAGTTAACACCTAGGATATCAATATATATGCTCTCCGTTTCACTTTTCACAACTTCCCATTTTCCAAGGTTCATGCTTTGTACAATTCCACATTCTGATTACCAAGGAATGTTTGCAGGTATTTCTTCTTATTTTGAGGCATGCAAATAAAGATTCTGAAATCTTTACTCCATTCCCATCATTTATGTCAACACAATATTTTGAATGCAGCTCTTCCCCCACTTGTATTTTCAGTATCTCCCAACCTGAAGGATTCATCTTTGAGCGTTATATCAGACAATGTTCATAAGGTTTAAATTAACTGAGTTTTAAGGAGATCCTTATGTCTTTTTTACTACTTTGTCTTAGGCTGGAAGCTCTGCTGAAACTTGTCCATTAGGGATGACCCTGTTGGCATTTGAACTACCTGTGACACAGCTTCCTGCATCCCAGCAACGTGCAAGCCACTACTATCAGGACAAACTGCCATGTGAGTGGCAAGGAAATACTATTTAGCTTATAAAATTATGCTGACTTTAATAAATCCCTATGTTTTCTGAAAATGAAACATCTTTTTATAAGACAAAGTAATCTTTTTAATAAAAAAGTAATGTTACCCACCCTTGCTACAATGAATCAGCTAATTTATCTGTGTAAAAGCTTCTCAGTCTGGTAGTTCAAAGGCAGTGACAGCTAATATTAAAATCAGCATGATAAATGTAAGTAATAGAGCAATTATAGCTGCCTTTTCTATTAAATAGAAGCTACTTGGGGTTTTACCATTTCTGAATATATCATGATTGCAATATTCTTTTTTATAAAACTGATTATGTAGTTTTTTCTCCTTAAAAAAACCTTAATCATCTATGTTACCAATTTTCATCCAATCCAAATAAAATAATTTGCACAGATGCAAACTCAAAAATCTTTTCATGATAGTGGATATTTTATTTTAACACAGGCTCTTAGGAAGTAAGATATTAGATTTTTTTTCCATATATAGTATTGGATGAAGAAAGGAGACTGTATATTCTGAGTGCTCTTGAGAACATTTGTTTCTTCAGCCCTTGGAAATTTGAAGTAGATAGTAGGCACATAAGACTAAAACCTGAGAAGCGGATTCACCCATATGTAAAATAATGAATTGGGATTTCATATTATCTCAAATTTCACTTATGAGGTTATAAAAATCAATGTATTTCATTTAAACAAATCTGATCAATAGCTGCAAAATTTGAGTGTGATACAAACATGAATTCCTCACCTTTTAAACACACATGAGCCAATGATATAGTCTAGTATCCTGGCTGACTTAGAGGACTAAGAGGACAAAGTTTCATTCTGAGTTCTGATCTCTCTGATATTGGATTTTCATAGTATTGCCTTTGCTAACATTAAAGAATTTTGTGAAGGACAAGTTCAGTCATTAATGAATAGTGTCCAAAGTGCTTAAAGGCTTCTGTGATATCATAATGCTAATATGAGACTAAAAATCACAAAAACATTTAGCCCCTTTAACGTGATCTGATATCAATTGATAGACAATGCTTTTATAAGATTCTAAAATTTATAGAACCAGTGAAGAAACAGCATCTTTGACCCTTCCATTTCTAGAGGAAATTGTCCCCAAAATTGGGTTAGTTCAGAGGAGAGAGAAAGTGTAAATGAGTGTATAGGCTTTAATCCATATTTTTTCTTTGATTTATGGTTAGAATTGCATTTTATTTGAATTCCTAAACTGTTAGCTATAGTCATCTTAAGTGAGTATAACTCCCAGAGTGGATCACTGTAGAAGATCCACTTTGCCATCACTATGCTCACTGTAGCACAAAAGGTGCGTTTAATAAAATTGAGCGGCTCAAAACCAGGCTATTCAACAGGTCATAAAAAGGAACGTTAAAGTTGTCATTCAAGAGTTTCTAAGAGTTGGAGAATATAATCATGGATTCAACAATCTGCAAGTCACAGATAACCTTGACAAATGTTTTAACTGAAATGATGAGAAGAGAAAGTCTGATTGGAGTGAGTTTAGCATAGAATGATGGCTTCCACATAATGATAAACCAGATTTTCTGAAAGAGCCCTTCTGCTAAAAATCAAGTAGATCATGAATAAACGAACTGTCTAAAAGATCTGCTGTGTTTGCACGAAGCATCTCCACCCCACCCCCACCCCCCAAAAAACCCACTGAAAAACAAAAATCCAAGAGCTGAAAACAAAGCAGGGAGTGTTGTGCAGTTTCCAATGAAACAGGAAGTCAGCTATAGAGAAGTCAAATGTATACAGTATGCATAACAAGAGACTAAACCTTGGCCATGGTGGTTTGTGGTGTATTGCACTGCAAAGTTAACAGGTCAAAATCACCAGTTGCCCCTGGGGAGAAAGATGAGACTTTCTGCTTCTGAAAAGATGTATAGTTTGAGAAACTGGCAAGGCTAGTTTTATTCTGTCCTATAGGGTCTCTATGAGTTAGAGTCCATTTGAAACACTACTCCGTTGTTTGCCATCCTCACAGTCACAGATATGTTTGAGCTCATTCTTGCTTGGTGCAGTCATTTTGTCAGTTCATCTACTGAGAGTCTTCTGCTTTTTTGCTGAATCTCTACCAACCATGATGTCCCTCTTCCGGGGATCAATCCTTCCTGATAACATGCAAATAAAATTAAGTTTTGCCATCCTACCTCCTAAGGAGCATTCTGGTTGTACTGCTACCAAAGTGGATGTTCTTGTTCATCTTGAAGCCAATGAGATATTCAAGGATCTTTACCAACACAATCAGTCACAGGCACCAATGTCTTTCCTTACTCATTTCCCAGCTTTGGGATGCATATGATGCAATTGAAACTACTAATACTTGCATCAGGTGCACCTTAGTCCTCAAAATGACATTATTGCTCTTCAGCATGTTTAAAGGTCTTTTTCAGCAGATTTTCTCAATGCAATATGCTATTTTATTTCCTAACTGTCCTTCAATGAGCATTTCTTGTGGATCCAAGTGAAATCAAATCCTTGAGAACTTCAATCTTTTCTCCATTTATCAAGAGGTTATCTATTGGTCCAGTTATGAGGATTTTTGTTTTCTTTACAAAATTCAAACCGAAGGCTGCCATCTTTGCTATTGATCAGTAAGTTCCTCAAAGCCTTCTGGTTTTCAGCAAATAAGATTGTGTCATCTGTATATCGCATGCTGTTCATAGTCCTCCATATAACTCCACTCCTCAGGTTAGCTCATGTAATGATCCATTCTTCTGTCAGTTTACCATAGTATGGTGACTTGTTTGTTGCTTTGACCCTGCAGGTTAGGCAACTAGCATTTCAAATGCCAGAAGGGTCACCCCTGGCAGCCAAGTTTCAGCAGAGCTTCCAGAGTAAGAAATATAAAGAATGAGGATACAGTGTTTATGTTAAAATTGTTTACTTATGAATATGACCATAGAATGTGATGACATAGAAATAGCATATATGGTCAGGCATTTCCAGAGTTCTACTCTAAAAAGAAAGAAAGAAAGGATTGAAACTGGAAGTGATATGAGAAGAAGAAAAGATTTTTTGGGGTGGGGAGGTCCTTTTAAAGATGGGAGATATGATAGTATGTTCATATGTTCTTGGGGATGGCACAAGCCCCAGGGTAGTAACTGGTGATCAAGAAGATAATGGCAGGAACAGAGTCCTTAACTAGGAAAAAAGAAATAGGATCCAGGATGTAAATGAAGTTGCTCCTCTTATAATGGAGCAAAGATCGCTCATTTGCTTTACCAGTTGGGAAGACAGATCAGGTACAATTGATATATTTGTTGATATGGAGATCCTGATTATGAAGCAGGGTCATCAGCTTACCGTGAGATAGGGTGAGGTGAATGAGCAAAATGGAAAGTGTGAGGAACATGGAGAACGGGGTTAACGTTAAGAGAGAAAGCAAATTGGACAAGGAAATGTAATGGGCACCCTCTTTGGATGTGCACATTCTCTTGAATTCCCCCTATCGCACCGAGCATTCATTATCATTCTCTTCCACTCGATTTTTCTTCTCTTGCTGACATCTTTAAGTCCCTGAAATTTGTCCTCAGATGTAGTCTTTTCCTTAGGTGTTTACACCAGCTCTATCTAGACGACTTCTGCTCTCAGCCACCACATTTTCTCTTGATCACTGCAATAGTTTCCTCTGCTTCCTTACTGGCTCCTCTCCCAACTCCACAACATTATTTACAAGTAACCAAAGAAATAACTTTAAAAGATAACTCAGATAGCAAGTGTTCTTATATTTAAAAATTTCCAGGCTTCTGTCATACTTAATTCAGCATCCAGTCTTCACATGCTGATCTCTCTGACTTTACAATATTTAGTTTTGATTCAGTCTCTGGCCCTTAACAAGATGGACTGACATCATGGACGCAACAATGGGTTCAAAAAGAAGAGCCCTGGGCTGAGCCCCAGTGGCGGAAGTGGTTGAGTGCAGGACTGCAGCCCATGGGCTTGGCGGTTCAAATCCAGCGGCGGCTCTCAGGAGCAGTACTGGGTAGTGCCCACGACCACCAGAGGCAGTGATGCCCAAGAAAAAAACAGGAAAAAAAAGAAGAGCCCTGGTGAGGATGGTGTGTGACCAAACTGTTTTCTTCTGGGGTACGCAGGGTCACTTTGAGTTACATCCAGTGTGGCCCCAGCACCCCTGCACCCTCTGCTTCCTTTCACTTCAAACAGCATTCTGCCTTTAACTTGTATATACAAAACTAATCCACACCCCACATCCTTGCTACCAGCTTTAAATGATGACAAATTTTGAGGTTACGCTTTTTGCAGTATTCTGGGAACATTAGAGAAACAAATCCACAGGAAATCATATGTATATAAGAGAGTGTTTTTAAAATAATTTTATTGGGGGCTCTTACAGCTATTATAATATTCAGTACATCATCTCTATCAAGCACATTGCACACATGTTGCCACATACATTTCCAAATATTTTCCACTTGAGTCCTTGGTATAAACTCCTCTTAAAAAAAAAAAAAGCTCCTCTTTCCCTCCCTCCCTTTTTAAAAAAAAATGAATCATTTTATTGGGTGCTCATACACCTCCCCTCATGATCCATACATACATCAATTGTATGCAGATCTCATTTGCAAACTTATTGCCATCACCACTCTCAATACATCCCCCTTCCACTTAGGTCCCCAGTTCCACCTCCCCATATTTCCCTTCTTCTCTCTGCCCCATGAACCTTTAATAATTTACAAATTGCTATTTCATATCATACACTGTATAAGGGCCTCTTAGAGCTCTTATCAAAATCCATACATACATCGATTATGTCAAACACATCTGTACATATGTTCTGTTCATGGTTTACAAAATATTTTCTTTCTACTTGAGCCTTTGGTATCAGTTCCTCATTCCCCACCTCCCAAGTCCTCCCTTGATAAGTTATCGATTTTTTTCATGTCTTGCCCTGACCTCTGTCTCATGTCACCCATTATTCTGCTGTTCATCCCCCTGGAATGAGAGTCATACACTGATTATTGTGATAGTTTCCCCTTCACTTCTTTTACCCTCCTAATATCACTACTCCCCTTATTGGTCCTGAGGAGTTTATCAATTCAGGATTCCCCGTGATGCAAGCTCTTACCTGTGCCATTATACATGTTCTGTTGTAGCCATATTTGTAAGATAGAATTGGAGTCATGATAGTGGGGCAGGGGAAGCATTAAAGAAGTAGAAGATTGTATGTTTCATCAGTGCTATACTCCACCCACACTGGCTCTTCTCTTCCTCATGGCCCTTCTGACAGGGAGTGTTCAATTAACTACTGAGTAGCTTTGTGGCTTCACTCTGCCCTCCCCCTCATTCCCATTAATATTATTTTTGTCTGTCTGCTTTGTGTTGTTTTGGGTCTTTGATGCATGATACCTGATCCTATCAACACCTCATGATCACACAGACTGGTGTGCTTCTTTCATTTAAACTTTGTTGTTTTTCAGCTAGATGGCCACTTTTTATCTTCAAGCCTTTAAGATTCCAGACACTATATCTTTTGATAGCTGGGTGCCATCATCTTTCTTCACCACATTTGCTTATGCATCCATTTTGTCTTCACCAATGGTGTCAGGGCACAAGAATATCACAGAATGCCATTAGTAGAACAAATTGTTCTTACATTGTGGGAGTACTTGAGTGGAGATCCAATTTCCATCTGCTGCCATAATACTTTATAAATAAATATATGTACATGGAGCTATTCCCTTATAGTTACATATAAATGCATTTACATGTACACATGCCTGTATTTAGCCTTCTTTAAATGCCTTTTAACTCTCAGTTCTGTCCTTTGTTTCCTTTTACTTTCGTCCTGTCCCACTATTATGTTCATTCTTCATTTGGGTTTTGATAATTCCTCTCAGCTACATTGCCTTTGATCGAGCCCCCATACCACTCCAAGTATCTTATGCCCCTCTCACCATCAATTTTAGATCATTTATTCTTCCCTAGAATGAGATTTTTAATTTGTAAATCAATCTATAAAGTTATATCATTTGTGTCAAGCTTATGGATTTATGGGTCATGGTAGACTAAAGAAGACAACTGTTGGTAGAGTGGTTAAAGCAGTCTGTGGCTAATCAAGAGGTTTGTTGTTCAAACCCACCAGCTACTGAAAGGGAAAAGACATTGCAGTCAGCTTCTGTAAAGCTTTTCAGTCTTGGCAGTTGGCCTAGACTCCCTGTAATCACACCAAGCTTGGAGGATGATGTCCCTACACCAAGCTGCTGTGATACAGAGAGGGCTGTGGGACTGCCAACAACTCAAGACATGTTGTTCCCTAATTATAGCATACAGTGACAGAGGACAATAATAGGGTCACGGGGTAGGGTGATAGTGTGGACTGAATCCCCTTCAGTGAGGCAAACCGGGAAGGAAGCATAACAGATCAGCAGTTGGAATAAAGTGACCCACAGAACCCCTGGGAAGCCCCAAGAATGGACTTTGGTCTAAGAGAGGTAGCCCTCAGATCTCCCCCAGGATGAGGGGAGAAGGACTCATGGGGCCAGCGGACAGACCTGGATCTATGCAAGGGTTTTTTTCTCCCTCCTTTTCTTTTCTCGACTTTGTTTTACCATTGTTCTGTCTAGAATATTACTGATTTGCCTATTTATATGGGATGGACACGGAGGGAATCTTGGAGGAAAAGCAAAAGAGCCGATGACTCCTGTGGGTTTTAAGGGAAGGAAGAGGTGGGGAGAAGAGTATGGTGAGAGGAAATCACCATGGGCAGGGGAACAACTAGGGATTCAAAACCAACATCTACGAAGATGTAGAGATCCTGTGGGTGTTAGAGCAACACCAATCTAGCTGAAAGGAAGTATTAAGAGGCAGAAGAGGGGAGAAAGTAATGGTGGGGCAGGAGAAGACCAAAGGAAACAGGAAGGTTCTAGGAAACAAGGCTATAAATAAGAGACATTAACAGAAGTGTGTACTCACAAAAATACATTAATCTATAAAAATAGAGGTACTGACCTATGTACATATATTTATAAGGCAGTACACTAAATCTTTAGTTGGGTCTTAGGTCTCAGCTCATACTCTCCCTCAATACAAAAACACATTTTTCTAACAAAATGGCATTTTTTGATGATCACACACCCCACTCTCCCACATAATCACTGAAGATAAAATGGGTGCATATGGAGATATGGTAAAGACAGAGGATGGGGCCCAGATATTGAGAGATATAGCATCTGGGGTCTTAAAGACATGAAGTTAAACAAGCAGCCATCCAACAGTGAAGAAACAAGTCATTGATACCAGGCAACAGACATCAGAAGTTTTATAACAAAGGACAAACAAGTTAAAATGCTTTGGTGAGATAAGGGGTGTGGTGGTCATGTAATTTCATGATTGGGAGTGTAGGGGTGAACTCTAGCCTGTCAGTCTGGAGATAGTCAATGAGATCTCTGTGTGGGTATAGCTTTCTCCTAAGAATTCAGAGAAATTCAGCCATATTTCCCCCTTGGAGGTGAGAGATTTACAGATCAGCCCCTTGGAGATGCTCTACTGACAAAACACAAGGCTGATTCCCTGTGAGACATCCTGGAGGAGAAGCCACATGGGTTTACCCTGATGGAACCAGACCTCTGAAGCCAGAAAAACCACATGGAGACTCCTGCCGGTGCTGAGATGCTGGAGAAGCCACAGAGAAACCACTGCCAGTGCTGAGATGCTTACAACACCACTGGATACACAAGACTCTGCACCCACTGGCTGCCATCATTGCATGTGCTTTGTGAGTCTGAAGAGGACTTATAGATTGGTTTCAGACATATGGGCTAATTTTGGACTTATGATCTCGGACTGGACTGGGCTGGGATGTTTCTTCAATGTTCAATTGCTCTTGTATATAAACTTCTTTCTTATATGCCTATGTGTGTTTATGAATTCGTTTTCTCTAGTCTACCAGGGCTGACACAAGGAGGTGGACCAGAGTCACAAAGCCTATCTGTGGACAATGGAATATCCCCACACAGAGGCGTCTCAAAGTGGGAATGAGTCAATCAGACTGCAGTAGAGCACTGATGGGGCACACAATATGCCCCTGAACCCTTGAGGCCTCCTGACCCTCCACTATCATGATTCCAGTGCTTCTTCTCACTCTGGAGTAGATGGGAGCACGTACATAGGTATAGGCAAGAGGTAAAGCTCAGGACACATGGAACTCAGAAACAGGAGTGAGAAGAGTGATACCAAAAGGGTAGAGGGAAGGGGGAGAGGGGAGAGGGGAGAGGTGGGAAGAAAGGGGGATTGGCACAATGATTGACACATAATCACACACACCCATCTAGGGGGAAGAACAACAGAAACCAGAGGGGAAGGGCAACAGCAGTTGGTGTGAGATATGAAAACAAAAACAATCTCTACTCTATCACGGGGCCATGAGGATGGGGGCTGGGGAGTAAGAGCAACTAATCCCAAGAGCTCAACAGAAAGTAAATATCTAGAAAAGAACAATGGCAATATACGTACAAATATGTGGGATAGAATTAATGTAGGGATTGTAACAATAAAAGTGATCTAAAAATTAAAAAGATTTACAGTCTTGGAACTCCTACGGGGCAGTTTGACTTTGCCCTGATGTGTGACTATGAGTCAAATATCAACTTGGAAGCCATGAGTTTAATTTTTTGTATTTTTGTTTGTAGTTTGGTAGACTACAAAAACTGCTTGTTTCCTTTCAGAAGAATAACCATTTCTCAAATCCACTCTCTGAGGTTTAAAATAGCATTGAATAATTTGGAAGTAGCATTCCTTCTAAAATCTCTATTGAGATGCAATTAGTTCACGCATCAGCATCATTTTAAATAAATTAAAATATCATTTAATTTGAGGTTTATTACCTCCATTTACCATAAGAAAACATAAGTCTGAGGAAGGTGCCCTAGGCATCAGGACATTTAGAGTGGATTCTTTATTTGGTCTTTAATTACTATGTAAACAGAGAAAAGCTGCAGTTACCCAATGATTTCATTCCCTCTTTTGTTAAATAAGAATAGTTGTCCTTATATACTTTCAATGAATTCTCAATGAGTTTTTAATAAGGAGTAAAATTGTTAAAACATGAATTGTAAAATGTTTTTAATTAAACCATTGCAAAAATCCCTGAGATCTTTTATTATTAGTTCTTTGAACTTAAAAGGTAGTACAACAATTTAGAGTTTAGAACAGATTTAGTAAGATGGGGTTAACTTTGTTTACCTCTAGCTTTTTTTATGTTGGTAATACAAAATACATGCCTCTAAATAGACAATGTGGGGAATATTTTAATAAAAACTTTTTGTAATGTTCAAAGTATCATATAAAAAGAACCAGCAAAGATGATGAGGTCTGAATGTAGGTGACTGGTCTGATTATTATAAAGGAGGGAAAGTGGGGATTTTGAATATTATATTAGGCTTCTACTATTAACAAAATATTGAGTGGATTATTAAGTGTAGAAAATGTACCCTTAAAAATAAAAGATTCTATTGAGATAACCCTCCAAGATAAACAAAAATGAGGTCAAGCAAAGCTAACCTCATTTCTCTTTATTTCTTGTATCCCTTTCTCTATTTTTCTAGTTTTGTTGTTGTTGTTCTAGTTCTTGCCTGTCTAACCAGATTGATACAAGAGCTCAGGGATATTGAAACAAATATGTGTAGAGTTCAGTCAATTTTGATTCTCATATCTTAATACTAACAAGTAGATATAATTACAGTTGGTAAAATTTCATGCTTTTAAAAGAATGTGTCTATAACAATCCAGAGAGAAATATAAAGTCTTGAAACATGTTTATCATTAAAGCAAATTAATATATATAAAATTTTATCTATTTTGTTAGTGACTCAAAGCTGAAAGAGATGATTAATGTTTCCCATCTCAGTGAATGGCATCATAATTCATCTAACTCGTCCATCTTCCACCACCTGTAATAGTTAGGTGCTAAATGGATGTAACAAAAAGTAACAAAAAGATTTCAAAATTACAGATACAAACAAACTAGGGACTTCTTTATCCCACATTTAAAAATGTATGTGTTAGTCTGGGTAGACTAGAGAAACAAATTCATAAACACGCATATGGCTACAAGAGGAATGGGATATTAAGAAAGCATCCCAGCCCAGTCCAGTCCAAGGTCATAAGTCCAATATTATCCCATATGTCCAATACCAATCTATAAAGTCTCCTTCTGACTCACAAAGCACGTGCAATGACACCAGGACAATCACATGCCAGTGGGTGCAGAGTCTTGTGTGTCCAGCACCAGTAAAAGCATCCCAGTGCTGGTAGAGGTCTCCCATGGCTCCTCGTTTCCAGGTCTCAGGGTCCATCAGTAGTATCCGGTGGTGGTAGAAGCATCCAAGCATTGGTAGGAGTCTCCCCATGGCCTTGCAAACATCTCAGCACTGGTAGGAGTCTCCACGCGACTTCTCTAGCACCAAAGGTTTGATCATGCTGCATCATGCTGCCGTGTTGTCTTGTCAGTAGACTATCTCTAAGAGACTGTGTCAATTCTCTCTCCTCCAATTCAGAAACACCAGGATACTTCGCAGAATTCTCAAGAGAAAGCCATGCCCACACAGAGACCACATTGGCTATCTCCAGATTGACAGGCTAGACTCCACCCCTACACTCCCAGTGCTGAAATTGACAGAGATCAGTGACTGCCATAATGCATAAATGAGTAGAATAGGGAAAATGGAGAGCCTGCTCTACTTCTATCATGCTCTGCCATTCGAACTTTATGTACAGGCTCATATAAGTATAAAATAGATCTGTAACCTGATACCCATATTCAAACCCATGGGGAAAGGCTATGTACAGAGAAAACAGCCTTGTATTTTAAGCTGCCTCTTATTTTAATAAGTAAACTGACTGTTGGTCTATATTTAATCTCTAGACTGAATCTAACTGAAAGAGAGCTTTGCAAATGGAGGCTGTAGCTAGGTGACAGAGCTGTGAACATATTGTGAAGTAGGTGATGTTATCTCTTTAAAAATGAAAGAATATGCACACATTTGTCATCAGCGATGTGTGCATAAGCAAATGTGGTGCAGAAAACTGATGGTGCCCGGCTATCAAAAGATAAAGTGTTTCAGGTCTTAAAGGCTTGAGTAAACAAGTGGCCATCCAGCTCAGAAGGAATGAAACCCACATGGAAGATGCACACCAGCCTGTGTGACCACAAGGTGTTGAAGGGATGCAGTGTCAGACATCAAAGAACTAAAATTATATCATTATAAATAAGGGGGAGTACAGATTGGGGACCCAAAGTCCATCAATAGGTGAAGCGACATCCTCTTATAGAGGGATTGCAGGGAGGAGGTGAACCAGTTAAAGTACAGTGTAGTAACAACGAAATATGCAACTTTCCTCTAGCTCTCAAATGCTTTCTCCCACCCACTATCATGATCCCGGATCTACCAAACAAGTCCAGCTAGAACAGGGGATGTACACTGGAATCGGATCCATGGGAAATTTAAGATAGATGTTCCCTCAGGACTAGTGATGGAAGTGGTGATACTGGGAGGGTGGAGTGATGTTGGAGTAGAAAGGGGAAACCAATTTCAGGGATCTATATAAAATCTCCTCTCTGGGACATGGCCAACAGGGAAGTGAGTGAAGGGACACATTGGACAGTATAAAATATGAAAAATCAATAACAGTTTGTAAATTATTAAGGGTTCATGTGGGATGGGAGAAAGGGAAATATGGGAAGTGGATGGAGGATGTATTGAGAGTGATGATGGCAACAAGTGTACAAATGTGGCCTGCATACAATTGATGTACGGATCATGAGGTGTGTCAGTATGGGTAAACTAGAGAAACAAATTCATAGACACACATATGCATATAAGGGTAGGGTTTATATACAAAAGGAATAGAACATTGAGAAAGCATGCTAAACCAGTCCAGTTCAAAGTTATAAGTCCAATATTATCCCATATTCCCTATATCAATCTATAAATTCTCCTTCCAACTCACAAAGTCACAGGTCAGAAGGTTCTTCAGAGTCCCGGTGCTGGAAGGGGTCTCCCCATGGCTCCTTGCTTCCAGGGCTCAGGGTCAATCAACAGCATCCGGTGGTGGCAGAGGCAACTCAGCGCTGGCAGGCCTCTCCACATGGCTTCGTCAGCTTCAGAGGTCTGGTTCCATCAGGGTAAGGCCATGTGGCTTCTCCTCTGGCTCCTGCAGCTCCTTGGATGCTTCCATCTTGTCTTATCCATAATTTATTGTCTCTGAGACTAACTCCCAACAACTGGGGAAGATAGCTTCTCATCTCCATGAGGGAAATATCACAAGATTTCCCAGAAGTGTCTGGAGAAAGCTATGCCCACACAGGGCCTCATTGGCTACTCAATGGCCATCTCCACATTAACAGGCTAGACTGCACCCCTACATCTCAATCATGAACTTAACATAAGCACATGACCGCCACATGAGGGGAGGTATGTGAGTACCCAGTAAAATGATTCATTTTTTTTAAAAGGGAAGGGGAAAGAAGAGCTTATACCAAGGACTCAAGTGGAAAATGTTTAGAAATAAATGTGGCAACATATTTGCAAATGTGCTGGATACAGATGATGTATGGAATGTTATTATAGCTTTAAGACTCCACACAAATTTTTTTTAGTGAAAGATTAAATGGATACTAGAGAAAATAGTAGTCCTTGCCATACATAGGCCCAAATCCAAGCTATCACAGAATTAGGTTGATCTTCCTCCTCTCTATTTCACAAAACCACCCTTATACCTCTAACTTCACTGTCACAACTCTTGTCTGAGGTCCCATAACTCTCACTGGTTTTAGTAGGACAACATCCTAACTAGCCCCCCCTACATTCTACTTGCTTTCCAGT
Organism: Nesogale talazaci; assembly: GCA_004026705.1. Taxonomy (NCBI): domain Eukaryota; kingdom Metazoa; phylum Chordata; class Mammalia; order Afrosoricida; family Tenrecidae; genus Nesogale; species Nesogale talazaci. Next base: position 635 of record PVJH01001175.1, on the reverse strand, counting down.
CAGTTGTAATCATTAATCAAACTGATCATTCTAACAGGAAAATCTAATAATGTCATAACTCTTATAAGAATCTTTCCATCCCTCCCACTCTTATGAATCCTTAAGAAGGACTCTGAAGTCCTACATATTTTTATTTCATCTAGCTCCTAGGAATCCTGGTGGCACTGTGAGTAAGGTTTATAGCAACACTAAGGTCAGCAGTTCAAATACACCAGACCTTCTGGGGTTGTCTATATTATATGAGGAGGTAACCCCCCTAAAAAAGGAATTTTTTCTCAAATCTATATATTTAATTTTTTTAACAAAACAATCGTATCACCTTCAAAGTACTATCTATTACACTTAATTCACTTGTCAAGTCTGCGATTCCATTCTTGGAATCATTTTTCCAACTCCTCTGTTTGGATGTCTGTCAGTACCTCCTTATGTTTTTCTTCACCTCTTCTATATTGCTATCCCTTCAAGTCCCTCTTCAAAAAGAAGCCGTCTGCAGTGAAATCAGGTGAGTTAAGTGCCTGAAGCAAGAGAGGCATTTTTTTTTTGGCCCAAAGTAATGTAGAGATGGCTGCATGAGCAGACGCATTGTTGTGATGACAAAATCAGTTCTCTCTGCCACAAATCAGGCCTTTTTTTTT